>BQNB010045864.1:0-44042 GCA_026074375.1 Tanacetum coccineum | reverse complement strand
TTTAACATTTTCACAAAATCACTTTTTGTACCTCTTAAGCTCATTATTTAAGAATGTGTTTGCTTCTCGTAAAGCTTTGTTTGATGATTCTAAAGATTTATTTGTTTTCTTGCTTCCATTAATTTCAAGTTTCATCTATTCAATTAAGGAAGCAAGCAATTCACGTTTTTTTGCAAGATCATCATCCTGGTCAGCCTCTCTTCTATTATTACTCATATCTGATGAATCAGAAGTAATATTAGTATCACCTTGTTCCACCAAATATGTGTCATTAACAAATTTAGATTGCGCAGGAAGTTCTTTTTCCATGGCAAACACACTATAGTTGATGACATCAAATAACGTCACTTTTATAGCATCATTTATCCCATGTATATAACCTATTTTGTGTAATTATTGCAAAGAATTGTTACTTAATCGTTTATATTTGTTATTAGCAGTAATTATCAAGTATTTGGCAAAATATGGAGAAAAAGACATGTTTTGAAGCATAAACAAAGAGTTTGAGAAAGTCGACTGATTCTGACATCTATACGCCGTATCATTATTGAATCATACGCCGTATCTAATGACTTTGAAGAACTCAAGACCATTGCCTGACTTTGAAGAATACGCCGTATCCATACCAGCTTAAGAAAATTCTAGAATATTTTATTCTTGGAGCCCACGCCAAGCAACCCTGATACGCCGTATTGAGTTCTAATACGCCATATCGACCAATTTTCAAAGTCTATAAATACCAAAACCTAAATATGATTTTAGATATGCTTTTTACCACCAAGTCTGATTTTTAGAAGATCAAGGAAGCCAAGAAGGTCCTAAAAAGTGGTTCGGTCAATGGGAAAACTCTTATAATCTCTACACTCCACTATACGTGTTCGGTTAGCATTATGTTTAATCGTTCATCTATGATTTCGTGTATTGTTACAATGACTATTGGATAATACCTTTAGGTATTAGCCATGTTTATGATAATATAATGTTTTGATTTGTATTTATATTGATTGTTCTCTATTCGTTGCATGTTGATTATGTTTATCACTTCATACCCGTTTATGTGCTTAATTATGTGTTTTTCCTATCATTCTATTGGATCTAGTCCTACATATTTAATGCGCTGCAACTTCGGTGTTGTTTGGGCGTAGGCTAAGAGTCCCGGAAAAGAAACATATAAAAAACGATTATTCATATAGCTAAATAATAGGGATCACCAATAGAAAGCCCTATTTCGATCTATGGTTAAGTGGATATTAGATTAATCGGTGACTTAGGACTACACATAAAGTCTTGTTTCCATAGATAGTTAAGTGGGCGTGGACTACTAGTATATGAATTTCCATTCAGCAGTTGGTTGGTAAACCTCCATGAGATAGGATTCAATATAACCACCAATATAGTTTCCTAGATAGATTATAATCAACGGTGTAAGCTTTATGCAGGTTTAGGTTAGTTGTGACAGGATTAACTAGCGACAAACCACGAGGTCTAGGGAGTAGATTCCACCTCACTTGGAATGAAATACACCAAACGAATTAATACAATCATTGCACAATAGACAATCAAGGCATTTTATTAGATTAAATTGGCTAATACGTTTTCCTAACATTTGATCGCTTCCCTATCTTTTGTTAATCACTTGTGTGCGTTATTTGTCATCACCTTAGGATAGTTAGAACTAAACTTGTGCCAGTCTCTCAGACTGAAAACCCCTCTCTTTGCATTAGTTTAGGTTTAATTAGATTTAATTAGAATAATTAGGTTAGATTAGTACTAAACCTAGGTAAATAAAATACCGGTAGAATTAAGAGTTAACTTCCACTCTCAGTGATCGATACCCTACTTACCACGAAGCTACTTCTGATCAGGTACACTGCCCTTAAAAGTGTTGTTTTAGGTAAAGTCGGCAAAATATAAATGTAAAACTTGAATAAAATAACAACCTACATGACGAAACATCACTTATTTATGGAAGATGGTAGTGAAATAACCAAGGACGGTAAAGTCATTAGAAATGGGATTAGAAAAAACGGTTTATATGTCATGAAATTAGGAGATACGTCTCAAAACAAATTATGTCTTGCCACGTTAGACGATAACTCTACTTTGTAGCATAGAAGACTTGGTCACACAAATATGCATTATATCAATATATGGGGTCAGTACCAAATAATTGGTTAGAGATTTGCCTAAGCTAAAATAAGATAAACATTTTTGTGATGCTTGTAAAATAGAAAAACAAGCACATGCAAGCCATAAGGCTAAAAACATGATTTCTACTAATTGATGTTTAGAACTTTTACATATGGATTTATTTAGTCCATCCGCTATTAGGAGTTACAGAGGTAACTTATATACCTTAGTAATAGTGGATGATTATTCAAGATATACTTGGACAATATTTTTGAAAACAAAAGGCGAAGCTTTTGAAAATTTTGAAATATTAAGTAAGAAAATCCAAAATCAATTATGTGGAAAACTAGAAGGGGGGTTGAATAGTTTTACCACTTTTTAATTTAATGTATAGTTTGTTTATAAAAACTTAGATTCGCCTTTATGTGAATTCAATATATGAACAATATAACTAAATAAATAAGATATGAAATAAATATGCAAGATAAGAGATACGAGTTAGAAAGATCAAACCACAACACAAGGATTTATGGTGGTTCGGCAACGAAGCACCTCTTCGCCCTACTCCACTCCCCGAGCACCAAACTCGAAAGTTTTCTTCACTATGTCAACAAGCTCCCTTTAGGCGGAGAAAACCGTACACAACTAAGCTTACACCAATTTTCGACACTAAGCCAAATGTTGAGTTCTAATCCTAGCTAGAACCAATCTATCACAACTTTTGTATTTTGAGGACTAAAATACTAATCGCACTACTTCACAACAATTCACAACTTTCTTGACTTCCACAACATTTAATTCTCTTTGGACGATCACTACTTCATTCACAACTTTCACATCACACTTTACAACTTCTCTTCACTTCACTACCTTAATTTACTTCACAACTTCACTACACTTCACTACTTCACTTCACTTCACAACTTCACTGCACTTCACCTACACTAACAATATCACCCCGATCTATCTAAACTCTTGACGATCACCACGATCTAACTAACCTTCCTATGATCACAACTATCTAACTACTATACACAACTTTCACAATATACACAAATGATTTATAAGATATGATATAATTGTAACTATGTTACAAGAACACACTAAACTATAATAATTCTTCACTTGATGGTAGGAAGTATTCTTCTCTTGCACTTGAGGATTGATCGTGCCGGATTCACACCGTAAATATATATAATATATAATAAAATATAAAATATATAAAGAAGCGTAAAAACCAACAATCAATGATACCGAGAAGTAGTATAGATCTTTTCCCTGTGTCGTAAATCCCTAACGAGGCTGGAATGGTAAATCGAAACGACGAAGATTTGAGTTTGAAAAGAAGGAATGAGTTTTTGGGAAGTTGAAAAAGTCAAATTTAGATAATGAACGACTAAAACGTTTAAGAAAACACCCTAGAAATTATGAAATTAATGCAACTATAAAACAAGCCCCGAATCCCTTACAAAAGGGGAAAACCTATATCATTAAAAATTTAACCCTACGTGAAAGATTTTACACTTCTAGACAACTCTACGGTTCAAATAACAAGAATGATAAAGACGAGACCGAAAAACGAGTTCGTTTGACCCAAAAAACGATGTCAAAACAAAACCCCTTGACCCGGACCCGTTCTTTAAACGATGAAAAGTTATAAAAATGACCCTACGAAAACTTTTATATTTTTCCTACAAACTAGATGACAAAAGAAAATTTTCTAAAAAAGCAAAATATTTTTCTTTTAATTTTTGTATTTATTATGAATTTAATAAACTTTTAACTAAATTAAATTATAAAAAATAGTAAATGATTACAAAAAAATCTGAAATTTTTTCTAAAAATACTTTACGCTATAAAGGTCCTACGAAAAATGAAAAGCACACCACAGCTTATGCAATAAGCCCCGAAATAAGCTTATACAGCTTATGGGCTTATGAGGTCAAAATGACCTTAAATATTGTTGCCCTTGAGTCTTTAACGAAAAAGACCCAAGGGCGCAGTGGTAGTGTGTGTGGGAGTTAAAGGGGATGTATTGCTTGGTCTCGGGTTCGAGTCTTGCTCACCCGGACCAAGTATCTTCCCCTTTTGCTTTTTTTTTTAAAAACTCTAGGGTAGAAAGTGCACAAATCTAAACTAAAGGGTAGGCGGGCAAAGTTTATTAAATTTACACTATAGTTAAAACGTGTAACCCTACACTATGAAAAAGTGACCAAACAGACCTCGCGACATAGCTTATTTTTTTTGGCTTATTAAAAAGTGACTTTTAACGAAGAAAAAAACTCCAAAACGAACAAACTTATTAAAGGGGCTTATGATTCTTAATGTTTGTGGGGGAGGGGGGGGCTACACAACTTCAACAAATCAACTTTCACTTTTATCAAAAAGAAATACTTAAAATAAGCTTAATTTTGACAGAAGCTTAAAAAGCTTTAAAAGCTAACTTTTCTAAGTCTTATGGTTAAATAAGCTAAGCTAAGGACTAAAATAAGCAAAAAGGGCTTATGCTAACTTAAATAGGCTAAAAGGGAAGGAAAAGCTAAACTAATAAGCTGTGGAAAAGGGCTTAAGATGGCAGAAAATCCTAACTAAAGCTTAAAGAGCTAAAGTGCTTAAAGCTAGGACAAATAAGCTAGAAAAAAGGAAATAAGCTTAACAACTATTTAAACTAACTTACAATGCTATGAGGAAGCAATTTGAGCTTATGGAATAAGCTCAATAAGCCAGAATGTGGCTTAAACCCCACAACAGTACTAACTTGGGTGTTAGTACTGTTGGTGTAAACAGCCAAAGGGCATCTTTGGGCTTAAAAATAAGCTAACAAATGAGCTTTTTAAGAGCTAAAAATCAAGGGGCTTAAATAAGAGCTTATAAGCTCTTAAAATAAGCAAAAGACTTGGGCTTAAGTTGGCTTAAAGGCTGAGAAAGATGAGCTTAAAGGTCCCCCTTTGCACCAGGGGAGCTTTATGGCAAAGCTCAAGGGCTTATTTGACAGCTTATTTTAAGCTGTCAAATAAGCTCTAAAAGCAAAAAGAAGCTTAAACAGATTGAGTACTCTATCTAAGGGACTTGTGCACCAATTTTGAGCTTTTGAAAATCACTTTTACTTGCTTATTTTTGATTGAGAAAAAGGGCTTTTGGTTTTCTTACAAACTGTGACAAAAAAGCTTGGTGAGTTTTGACTTATGAAATCAAGGAAACAAAGGCTTTTTAACAGCCTTGTTAGACACAAGTCTAACACAACACATTTTTGATGCTTAAACTCAATCCACAAGTGCTTAATCAAATAAGCACTTGTGGGATTCTAAAAACCTTCACAGTTTTGAAAAAGGTTTTAGAAAACCTTGGAAAACAATTTTTCAACTAAAAATGTTTTAAAAACAGCTTAAGAGTGACTTAAAACTTGTGCTTAATTTGGCCAAGTAACCATAACCCATGCCAAAACCCTTTTTGACCCGTTTTGGTCTTGTGCCAAACACCCCTTTAACTCAAAACTGTCAAACCAAAATGGTTTTAGAATCCATTTTTAAACTAAAACTTTAAAAACCTTTTATCTACTCCTACTTATTTTGACCTATTTAAACTATTTTAAAACTAAAAATCCTAGCTTATTAAGAAAAATAAGCTAGTTTCTCTACTAGCTTATACTAATACTTATGACAGTTTTTGAGAGATAAGCTAATTTAACACAAAATTATGCAATAAAAACTTACAACAGCCAAATAACAACTCTAAACTAATGTGTTTACAAAGATTGAAAGCAAATAAGCTAATTCCTTAAGCTAAGAGATTAAGCTAGAATGAAATTTAGGAAATGAAACCTTGGATTTTTGTTGTCTCAGAACCAAGGCCACTCTTTCTGAGTGAGTGGCCTAAAAACCTGTCCTAATGGCTCCTTAGCCTCTAAACCTGAGCAATAAGCTCAATAAGCTAAAATTAGCTTATTTCTTCAATAGCTTCCAAAATCAAAATCAAATGAACATTTATGAATTAAAATCACATGAGAACAGTATTTGAGAGCTTTTAATAGGTATTGAACTGAATTTGAGCTTATTAACAAGAATAAGCTCAAATTAGCTTATTGAGAGCTTATGAAGTAAAAACGGCTTAAATTTTCATTAAAACTGAAAATTACAAATGCATAAGAGAGGTTAACTTGAAAATACTTTAAACTACAATAAAAACTTAATTAAAAACTGAATTAAAACTTAATAAAACTTGAATATTTGCCACAATGGCTTACAAGGCTTTTTATAGCCGAAAACTAAAGCTAGGTCTTCTTTTTCTCTTTCTTCTTGTTGTGCTTGTTTGTAGACACACAAACACAGGTGTGTTTGTTTTGTGAGAGTGTTAAAACCTTTAATCTTGGCCCTTCAATCCTCAAAATTCAATCTCAGTCGTCGAATTTGGTCTTGGGGGGTGTGGGATTGCCAAGTTGGCACCTTTGTGGCTGGGAAAGGTAGTGGGGGAGGGGGGAGTTGATTATCCATGGAGGTGGTGAAGGTTCATGGGGTAAAACGGGGTTAAACAACCCGTGAGTTGTTTGGGAGGGAAAAAGAGGCGGGAAAATTTGTTATGGGTTGTAACAGAGTGAAAGTTTCACCATTTGGCAAAAATGGTCCCTCTAGGTTACTTGTTCATTTGCACATCTCGTCCCTTGTGGTTTTTCAACTTTGGGACTGGCCAAACAAGTCACAAGAGTTATATAACTCTTTTCACCCAGTCCTTGTGGTGTACAAGTTAGGGGAGTTGGCAGGTTTTGCCCCCCCCCACTTGTCACTTATGAGCAATTTGCAAATTTAAACCCTTGTCTTCTTTTTCTCTTTTTTCTTCTTTTTTATATAAGTTAAGGAATGACAATTTAAGTCCCTTAACTTATATTTCTTTGACTTTGGCCTCGGGAGTTGACTTTGGGTTGACTTTGACTTTGACCAGGTTGACTTTTTGTTGTACTTTTTGACTTGATTGACTTTCCGGCTTCGATTTGCTTTGTTCTTTCATAGTCTTTTCCTTCCGAAGTCGGTTTTGTCGTTTTGGCTTTGTTTTTCGTCCTTTTCTTGGTTTATCCGTTCCTGAACAAACACAATTAGCAAAACAAGATATGTTTGGCATTTTAAGTCGTTTTTTGGTTATTTTAGCTTTGTTTTTTAAAGGTAATAGGTATGTGTATTTAAGCAATACCTTTCACAATAATAAAACATACTATTATTTTTTCTATATAGGTAACAATGCCTCGCATAACATTGGTTTATGACAAAAAAACACTAGAAAGCTTAATGCCAGAAAAATATCCCGATGAATACAATAAACCACTAAAAAGTATCTTTGTATTATTTGAGATCGTTACATTCGGACGTTAAGGACGTGTAGCTTCAACCCATGCTTTTGATGATTTGGTCTATGTTAGGTCCATGTTTAGTCATATTGAGTTTGATTATCTTCTCGAAATTAATGATCAAATCGTTCCTCGTTTCATTCTCGAGTTCTATAGTCAATATCGTATCAACTATGATTTGCAAGGTCAAATGTTTGTCGAGTTTGTCATTCAAAATCAACTATTTTCTTTTTCTCTCGAAGAATTTGGTCAAATCTTCGGTATACCTTCAAAGGTTGATTGTTATTTTCTGGAAATTGGTCACTTGACGACTTGCCATTTAGTGTTCCAACGGGTGGTCCTTATCAAACTAATCCTCCTTCTCCCGATGACATCAAACTCCTCGTTCAAATCGAACGACAGGGTGTTGTCACTCGCATCCGTCATGATCAAGAGATTGTTGTTGAGGACAATCAAATCTTGACTCGTGAAATCACCAATGTTATGAAGACATGGGTCGACATAATTTGGGAAAATGTATTTTGTCTTGGTGGTAATCGGGATCATGTCCCCACGTGTCTGTGTCATATGCTCTTTTTTATTGCTACCTCCACAAAATACAATCTTACTTTCTTCATTGCTAAACGATGGAGTTCGTAATTAAACAAGCTCGGTTAATCTTACCTTATGGTATGTTATTAACTTGCATGTTTGACCATATCATGTCCGAAAATACTGAGTTGTTGAGTCATCTTTACGTCTTGTACGATCGTGTCATGTATCTCATTGATCGCTCAATAGAGCCGAAAGGACCGAAAGGGGATTATGGCACGAGTAACGAGGTCGGTATCTCCACTTCTTCCTCATCCGCCTATTGGTCAACCAGCCCTCCTCTCATCCCAACGATCTGATGCTAATGATGGAAATGAATGAAGGGGACCTCACGTGCAAAGCACATCTTTCCCCTAATCGTTTTGTTAATTCATTAACAAATGAGGTTCCTCGAGTCTTTGAAAACCCACCCAATATTGACCTAGACATGGAACCTTTTTATACTCGTCAAACCAAAATACTCAACCGTCAAGTTTAGTTGCGAGATGAGCAACGTGGTGGGGTACTGTCAATCGGGAAGGGAATTAAGAACCTATAGAGGAAGAAGAAGAAATGAGTAATTTATTATGTTTATTGGTACTTACTTTTATTATCTATGCTTAGGAACTTTAACTTATTCTATTTGGTAGGATTTTAGAAGTTAATTTGGGCAACGTAATTTGCCTTAGATGATCGTTCCATTTTATCATCCTAAATTTATTTGCTTGCCTTTAACACTATATTATTTATTAATCTTATGATCTTATGGATGCTTATTAGTTTCATAGTCATATGCCTATAATTGCTTCCCAAATAGTATAGCCTATAATTCTTTTAGATTTGAAAATATAGGAAGTATTAGGTGATTCTTGAGAAAATAGATTTGGCTGCAAAAGAATTTTTAGGATAGCATGATTCTGCACAGGATTGAAGATCTGAGAACCTGGCAAAAATCTTTATTTTTCCAGAAAACAGCCCCCATATATATCTGGGACCGCCAATACATTTATGGGACCGCCATCAAGATTACGAGATTTTTACTGTGTCTCTCCTGATTTTCTGTGCAGTTGACTATCCACTCTATAACTCAGCTACTTTCCTGCATTTTTCTAAACACTTTTTGGAATCAAACTTTCAACTTCCCATGCTTTACTTCTTTAATCCACTACCTCCAAAATAAATAGTCACCACTTTCACCATCTTCATCATCCTCACAATCATCTTCTTTATGTCTCTTCTACTTCCATGGCATCCACACAAGCCTCTTCCTCTAACCCCTCTAAGAAATCAAACTAACCATTATTCCACTAAGACAACTCTTTGTGGACCTCTCTAGTGAAGAAGATGACACTACAACACCTTCTCCCATAACAAAATCTTCCTCTCCATCTCCATCAAATGCACCAACAAAAACTCCATAACCAAGATACATCATCTACCTTTGGCACTACTTCTTTCTCATTTGAGTCAAAACCTCAATCTTTACCTCCTACCTCTAATATAACACCGCTCTCCTCAACCATCCAATCCCTTTCTTGATAATATCATGGATGCACCTCCAAGACCTTCAAACCCAATTCCACTCCAAAGTCATCCTTCCTTAGATATCACTCTATCCTTGTCACCAATCACTCCTCTTGATCACATTCTTGATACTCCTTCACCACCTTCACCACAACCACACATCATACCACCTCTCATAGGGTTCATCTATTTACTTCAACACATTTATCATGGGATCAATTGTCTTTGTTTCTTTTACAACCAAAATCTCATATTTTCTCTTAGGGATGGGATGAACTTAATGTTTGCTCACATTGAGAATCTTCTTACCTCCGCCATTTCCTCACACTCTCTATCCCATCCTTAAAACATCTTCAATTCTTCCAAATAATGTTTTAACCAACCTTTTGCTCAAAGCCAATATCTATGACTCAAGAATCATCTAGGATTTATGAAGTATTAAACCATATGGGCAGTAGTATTTTCATAATTTAGTAATATCTAAATATTGTAAGAAAATTCATATTATCATGCATAAGCTTACTTTATGTATGAAGTTGTCTTGTTATGCATGTATGAATTTTTATCTATTATGAATGAACTTCCTCTATTATTATGGGTGAAATGAATGCATTATGTCTTACATGGATATTTCTTCTTTATCTCCATTATTAGCCAAGTATATATATATTAATATAATATATATATATATATATATATATATATATATAGAATATTTCTTGCACTTGTATATACTAACTTAGTTTTGTAGCTAATATTGTAGATCGATCCCTTGGTGCCCCACTAAGGAGGAGTAAAATCAATGGGGAGTATTGGCTTCGTTGAATTCTTTCTCTTTACATCTCGGATGGATTGATCTTTTTGGATTTGACTAAAAGGGGGAGAAATGGAATTAAATACTATCATTAATAACTTGAAAATTCTTATTTATTTATTCAACAATGAATGTTTTTATTTTGTCCTCATCAAAAGGGGAGGTGATTGTTAAGATACGCAAATAATGCTCTAAAACTACCGTTATTTATATTTTCGATCTCCTCTACGTTTTTAAATGTGGACCTCAAAAATGTAGAAAAATTCACGACTCAAACAACCCAAACATCACAAAATATAATCGTTTTACATGTTATTAACTCGTAACACTTCATTTCAGTCATATATCTCACGTAGGTATGGATAATAAACATAATCATTAAAACTTAATTAGTGATTCATGAACAATATAATTTTCTTCTTAATCATCACATTTCTATCAAACACTATATTTTTACTAAATTACACAAAATAGTTTTGTTAATTAAAAAATCAATGTTTTATTTAAAAAAATAAATTTGAATTCAAGATTTCTCCCAAAAACTAGAATACAATCTCTACTAGGTAATACCTTCATCATCAAAAGCGTCAAAAAACATTGGAGTATTCGGTCTAGGGGCGGGCCCCCTAGATGGACTTGGCGGCCCCCAGATATATCTGGGATCCGCCAGGGTCTGCCACAAGCTAACGATTTTGATTTTCTTGGCTCTATAAAACTGCACTATTCTCCATGCTAGAAAAATATATCTTTTAGCAGAATTTTTCAGTCACATTTCTCTGCATATAAAAACTTCCTTTCTCTCACTAAATATCTTTGATCACTAACATAGTTTAATCTTGTTTCAAGTGAGAAGTCTCATTCTTCTATCTTCTTCCTTTTCTATCATGTGCAACAGAGAAAACTCTCGTATTGCCAAGAAACGTATTAGTTGTTAGAGACTAGTGATTTCCTCTCTCTTCTTCTAATTTCAAAACTCTATTTTGATTATCTTGTGTGATTGTGTAAGTCGGATAGTTTGTAAATCCGATAGTGTAGATCTTGTGATTGTGTAGTACTTGTGAAGTGGTAGATTGGTTCTAGCTAAGATTAGGACTCGACATTTAGCTTAGTGTCAGAAAATAATGTAAGCGACGTGTAAACGGTTTTCTCCGCCTGAAGGGGGCTTGTTGACATAGTGAAATCTCGAGTCGGATACTCGGGGAGTGGAGCAAGGCGAAGAAGAGCTTCGTAGCCGAACCACTATAAATCTTGGTGTCTTGGTTTGATCGTTCTTTCTCTTATCTCTTTATATTGTTTGTGTTTCTCATTTATATTTCGTATAGATATTACGAGTAGATAGTTTCATTGATTGGTTCATATTGTTGATTGATTGAACATATACTCGAATCTAACAATTTTAGAAGTAAAATTTTAAAACGCCAATTAACCTGTAAACTATTAACCCCCCCCCCCCTTTCAAGTTTCCATAATTGGTATCTGGGGGGTTCGGTTTGGGTCAGTTTTTGGCTAAAACCGAAACCGAACCGAAATATTCGGTTTTTATTAAACAAAAAACTAAAACCGCTCGGTTTTTGGCGGTTCGGTTTTTTTGGTTTCTCGGTTTTTGCGGTTTGGTTTTTTCGGTTTCAAACCGTTTATATTTGGTTGTGGCTAATTTATATTAATAAACTTGTTTTACATAGAAAATTGGTTATTTTAATAAAAAAAATTGTCAATATTAGCCTAATAATGTTTACACAAAATTACGGAGTATACAATTATACACATATAAATGAGAGAAACACACATAGATGTGAAAAAATACATTACTTAGATGCATTATTGTCATATATGTAACGTTATATTGTTAAGTAACACACGTTTACGACAAATACATTTATACCACCATTAATAATACCATTTTATTATAATGCCCATCCATAAAACTAAATATAAATTAAAATTTTGATTTATTATGTATTTATTTATATTACATTAATTGTATATTATATAAAATTGGGTTTGGTTTCGTTCTGTTTTTACGGTTGGTTTTTGGACAAAACCGAAACCGAACCGAAATTTTTCGGTTTTTGAAAAAGTAAAAACCAAACCATCGGTTTCTAGTTTCGGTCAGTTTTTTCGGTTCGGTTTTTTTGGTTTTCGGTCGGTTTCGATTTTTTCGGTTTCTTTTGTTCAACAGATTTTTAAAATATACTATATTTTAAAGCTTGGATCGATCTATGGATTCTGACAAATATCTAGAAGGGCAATCCACGCAAAGACCACCACTCTTTGAAAGTGATTGTTTTATTTATTGGAAAAATAGATTCGAAATATATGTTAAATCAAAAAGGATTTTGATCTTTGAATGTTATTTACTAAGGTGATTTTCAACCTATTGAACAAAATCCGAAACCAAACTAGATGAGGTTATCCCTTTTGATAAACAAAGTGATGATATTAAAAAGAGGCTTGTGAAAAATAACGAAGCCAAAATGGTTATTTACAATGCTTTGCCAAGAAAAGAATATGAAAGAATTTTCATGTTTAATACGGCAAAGAAATTTGGAAAACTTTATTAATCACCCATCAACGGTTAATAAACCAAGTCAAAAGATAACAAGATTGACTTTTGGTACTAACAATATGGAAACAATTTGTCATTGTTCTGAAGACGAATCATAAATAGTGCTTTGCTACGGTTTAATATATTATTACTAGTCTAAAGCTCTTGAATAAAGGTTATTCTAGCAAGAAATTTTGTTAGGAAGTTTCTTAAGGCTCTACATCCCAGAAATGGAGAGCAAAGGTTACGACGATTGAAGAGTCGAAAGACTTAACATCACTGTCACTTGATGAACTCATCGGGAACCTCAAAGTTCACGAGATGATCATTAAGAAAGATTCCGTAATAGTCAAAGCTATAGGAGAAAGAAAATATCTTGCTCTAAAGGCTAGAGGAATTTAGTGATGAGGAGTGTTTCGGGGGGGGGGGACTTCCGGAAAGTGAAGACGATGAATACACCATGGCGGTCAGAGACTTCAAGAAGTTCTTCAAGAGAAGATGTAGATTTGTAAGACAACCACGAAACAACAAAAAGATGTTCCAAAGAAGTCGAGACGACAAGAACGGAAAAAGTGATAGGAAGTGTTTTAGATGCGGTGATCCAAATCATCTTATTAAGAATGTTAAAACCCATCGAAAGACAAGAACCAAGTGAGCCCATTTTTTTCGGGTCGGGTGATAGCGGTGAAGTAGACAATGATAAGGCTAAGATTGAAAAGTGTCTTGTGGCTCAAACATCAAGTGAGGTATGTTTCGAATCCACTTACTTTAGTGATGACATTTCTTGGGTATATGATATTAAGTTTGATAGCGAATGTTACAACTTTTGAAAAATAAGTTTAAAAATTATCTTTAAGAACAAACAACTAAAGAAAGCTAAAAATAAGCTTGAAAATGATATTAGTGAGTTAAAATTAAAATTGTCTACACTCGAGAAAAAAAAGGGAGTTGATCTCGAACGTACAAATTGTCAGTCACTTAAAATCGACAACAAAAAACTTAAAGAGGAAGCTCTTACGTAGCATTTGGTACATCGTAATGAGAGTAGGAATGGAAAAGATTATTACAAACGAATGACGAATAATTTTTTTTATTGTGGGGGGTTTTATTTTTTTTTTTTTTTTTGTTTACTATTATGAGAATGCAATGCTCATTATTGTAATTATCTTACATCAAAAGCAATTTTTCATTCATAGCGGGTCCCTTGTTTTTTTTCCATTACATCTTGTAATGTAATCATAATTACAAAAAAACCTTTATTAACTACTTACTAAACTAAAAATATATATCACCAAATGCTATTTTAGTCTTTTCATTATCGATTACATTCCTGTCTATCATAACAACCAAACATAATTATGATCGTAACGCATCATTCCATTACTTCATTTATTCTATTACGACGTTCATTACATTCCCTCACTTCTTTATTTCGTTATACCAAACAGACCCTTAAGCTAACTAAATTTGAAAAGAGCACACATTGCTTAAATGAAATGTTAAGCAATAAAAAACCCTCCCATGATAATTTAGGTTTAGGGTTTAACTCATGTGAAGCATCAAGTAGTAAGTCTAATGAAATAAAATTTGTGAAATATCAGAAAGAAACATCCTCTGGTGGCGGTCCCCCAAATACAATGGGCGGCCCCCATAAGTCAGCGCCTCAAAGCCAATCAGGGGCCGCATGTTCGATTCACCAGAATCTAAAAAATATTGTTTCTTTTCAAAAAATCCATTTGGGTCCTCAGACTAAGGAAATAATGGTATACAATGTTTAAAAATTCTGGTGATAGTAATAATGGGTTAAACAATTTAATAAACCAACGTTAAAACCATAGAGTTGGATTTTATAACCAAAATTTAGATCAAAACACCGGCAACTAGAAGATACAATAATCCATTATCTTGTTCTAAGACCACCGCAACGGAAAAAGGAATGCTTGGTCGACAAAAACCAACCTCCTTGGTTTGCCTGTAACTTGGAAACAAACTTCCAACCTCAAAGTTACAGGTCATGGGAAATGTGGTCCTCCATTTCTAACATCTCATCATTGCATCAAATGCAAGGGTTGTTTTCACTAACAAACTTTGGAACCATGAGGTATTGGGGGACCAAAATATTTGAGTTATTGTCTTATATAAATAGTTATGCCTTGGAGTCAACTTGGAACCCGATGAGTGGATAAAGGATAACAAATGCTCTAAAAACATGGCGGGTAACCAAAAGCCCTTCTCAACCTACAAGGCATACAACGGAGGTAATGTCATTTTTGGTAGTAATCTTCACGGTAACATCATTGGCAAAGATACGATTTCTAATGGACTCTCTCAGTTTAGAGGTAATGTAGAAAACATGTAGATAACTTAGATTTATCTTGCTAAGTATAAGACAAATATGTGATATAGATGTAGGATATTTTCTTCTGAAACATGATAGTGAAATCCACTAAGGATGGTTAAGGTTTTAGGTAAAGGTATTAGGAAGAAGTATTATACGTGTGAAATTAGGAATAAATCGAAAGATATATTTGTCTTGCAACGATTGGGATACTCCACGTTGTGCATAGGAGGTACTAGGTCACGCATAATATGCGTCTCATTCAATCGTTAGCATCTAAGGAATTAGTTAGAAAATTACCTAAGCTTAAGTTTGATCAACATTTTTATGATGCTTGCAAAATTAGAAAAGTGTAGGTTCCTATAATACTTCACACACATAATATTTTAAAGAGAGAAAGCTAGAGAGAGAATTGATGGAGAGCTCATAGAAAAAACACACATATGCTATGTGAGAAATGAACTAACCAACACCCTCTCCATGTGTGGAGAGGGATTTTATACAAAGGATAAACCAGGCTTTCCATGGGCTTTCTATATTTTGGCCCGGTTAGGATTACTTCTTAATTATACTTGGCCTGACGATGCTTAGAAATGTGAAAATTACGTGGTGTGAAGATCCTTTTCTGGATTCCTAACAATCTCCCCCTAAGGGAGGTCACTCCAGATTACAAATATCTTAAGCTTCGCATTCTATGAATGTCTTCAATCTTGCTCGTAGTTTTGAACTTTGTCTCTATCTTGTGATATATGTAGTGATCTATTGACTTTAGGCTTGAGCTTGTTCTTTTAGCCTGTCTTGCCTGTGATCTTGAGCTTCTTGAAATCACCAGTCAAACATAATCTCTTCATCATCTTGAGATCTTTTGCCTTCTTGTAATCTTGTGACTTTTAATCCAACATGCTCATACCTTTCTTTATCTTGAAAGCTTGTATAATTATCTTTTTTGAAATTCTTTAACTTTAACACTTTGTGACTTCAAGGAAGATGTGCAGTATCAAAGTAGAAGAAGTCTTTTGAAACATGAACTTGAAATTTCATAATGTCTTTACTTATGTCGGTCGGGTATGAGCATATGGCTATGAATATGACTCGTCATCGGTTAACTGCTGCTGCCGTCGGGAAACCTGCATTAATGGGTTAGTGATAAACAACATATATGGACGAAAGTATCTTTGTCACTTCATCGAATACGGTTGCAATAACCATGGTTCCCCGTTAATCAGTATAAATACTGCCTGTGATCAGGTAGAATTTCAAAAGAATCTCCTTGATAGGGTTTCACAGCTACACTAGCCGTCCTGATTACCGGAGCGTCTCAAAGCAGACAACACGTTATGAGTGAACCAGTGAGTTACTGTCTCACCGGGGGGGAAATTTTGGGGGGGAAACAATAAATTGATTTAAAAATCAATCGACGTGTCACTTACTAAAGTGGGTTCGCAACACATCGAGAGTTTTATACATTTTAAAATTCGTCAACCGTCAATTCATAGTCTGGACCGAATCGATAACCAGTGTCACAAGTTTGATCCATGTAGAATCTCACAAGTCACCTACCACAGAGCTTGTTTGATGTTGGCTCTGGAAGGATTTTCATCGTCACTGTGAATACTTAAGTATCACTCTGATGTTCTAGCAATATCACAAGGATAATGCGTAGGACTCTTAAGATATTACTTGTTTTCACAGTGTATGAAAAACAAATATATTGTACTATTATCCTAATGAGATTTATGGATGATCTTTTTTATGGCTCTAGACTCGATAGTGCATTCTGATTTTAGTAATTGGAGGCTCGAGCAGACTGCCACCTTTTTAATACTAACTAACTCAGAGTGAGAAAGTCGATAGAAATGTTTTTAATCTCTGTGAGAAATGAAACAAGTGTCTTTTGAAAGACCTTGAGTGGCTGGGGAGGGGTGTGCACTGCATCACTGGGTCCATGATGACTATCTTCAATACCAGACAACAACTTAGTGTTTCTAATAACATATGTAATGACCTGTTTTCTGCCTAAGTGTATGGAGGGCTTCTTTCTTTACACCCTTTATCCTTACATTTCTTTTTAATTCTTCAACCCCTTCAATGCTTACCAAGACTTCATCACTAGCACATTGTTGGGTTTGTTCTAGTACTAGCTCTGTCTTAGTCTACATTTTCCCCTTTTCTCATTTTACTCCTTTTGTATCATACCTAAGGACTTATATTCTATCTAATGGAATGTCCATGGGTAGATCCCTCCGGTTTTAGATGGACCATGGGAACGAATACCTATACTTAACCACCTTTTAACTCTGATAAAAGGAAGTACATGGTTGGTCTTTGGGTATTGTTCTCATTGCCGTTAAAAACTATTTTAGAAAAACTTAATCAAGGTACTTGTGATATATATATCAAAACGTTTGTACCTTGATAGTTTTTACTTTTCAAAAAATGCTCCCCCTTAACCCATGCATCGATAACCGAAATTATTTAGCATGGTGAGGAGGAACGTCCGCAGGTTGGAGTCTTTATGATCGCTTTACATTTTAGTTGCATAGTTTTATCATATTTTCTCCCCGTGATCAAAAAAATATCAAAATCTTTTAATATTGGGATATCATTTGATTAAGACTGTGCGGGGGGAGGAGATCTATTACTATTAGCCAGCTTATTCGGAACATATTGATGCTCTCTCAATTGTTGAGGGGAAGGATATAGTGTTAAGTACATATTTTGAAAGATTTTAAATTTAATGAAAAATTCATGAAAAATTGTACTTAACACATATATACTTATTTCTGTACACTACATATTTATTTATTATATAAGATAAGATATGAGACAGGACCTGACATGTTTAAACCAAGTATGACCTAGTCATACTGTCCTTTGTAGTAGTCATTTGTCCATCTCTGTTTTTCTGCCACCAACAAAGCATTCCATGCTTCTCTTGAACTGTCTTTCCAGCAAGAGGTCAAACACATTTTGAACTTGAGCTTGTGTGGTTGGTGGTGTGGGTGTTGATGTTATCTTTTTCAGTAACCATTGAGATAACAATGTCAATGAGTGGATTTCTTTGGACAGTTAGGTCCTCTTGATGAATAGGAACATCCACCATTGATTGAATCTCGAGTTCAAAGTATGACAAAGTTTAATACTTAGTTGTATCATTTCTTGCATATTTTCTCTGTAACTTCTGCATCAGCTTTGTTTTCCTCAGCTTTGTTTTTCTCATCATTTTTTGGAGACGTCTTAAACTTCATTATCAATCAAGAAAGTGAGCTGCTTGAGCTACCAAAACTATCCTTTGGCTCATCGGGAACCTCTGGAATAATACCAGATCCTTCATTTGAACCTTTGGAAAGTTGTTGAATTCTGTAGTCAAGCATGCTTTTTCTTCTTTTAGAAGCTTCCTTAGCTTCCCCCTGAACCAACAATCCTTTCTTAAGTAGATTCAAGGCTTTCTTCCAAGCGCATTAGAATACAAATACCTGCACGAAGAAGTCTTGATGGTAAATCCTAAATTCTTGAAGTACCCAATTTATCCCTTTCAAGATGTTAAAACCGTATCATCAAAGTCAATTAAGTCCCGGATGTGCGCATTTAACTCTTGATGATATGAATTGAAACACCAAAGTCAACTAAGTCTCGGATGTAGACAATTAAACATTAAACCCTTAAGTAGCCAAAATGATAACACCTAAGTCAACTAAGTCCCGGATGTAGACATTTCTTCCTGTAGGATACTGACTATCTAAAGGAATCATCATACCTATGTGTACCTCTTTTATCAAATATTTCTACTTCTTTGAGAATAAGCTTTGTGATTAACCGGTCGGGGAAACATTAAATGAATCAGAAACATATCATCAACTTCAAGGCTGCTAAAACTACGTAATTATTTACAAACAATCCTAAGCTTTTTAAAACTACGAGGTGTTGGCAATCTTGGTCGTCTATAGTTTTAAGCCTAAGCCACTAATTTTGAAATTATATTTAAGCCCCTAAATTATTCACTTATGACAACTATAGCCTTTGGAGTTAAAATAAATTAACTACCCCTTAAATTATTATCCGTTAAGTTAAAAAAATTTCTATATAATTACCGTGACTTGTTGAAGATAATTTGAAAACACTTTCTCCCCCTCGAACAAAGACCCGTATTCTATTTAAAGATCTATTGTATTTGTTCGAGTGATCGAAATTTCTTAAAAATCTGTTTGAGATGTCGAAAACTGATTCTGATTTGATTAGAACACTTTTTTTAAATGGTTAACCCGAACATGATTTGTAAAATCAATATTTTTGAGAAAAATAGTTCGGGTTATAAAGATGCCTTTGAGACTTTGAGAAATTTTTAAGTAAAAAAAAATGACATTTTTCCCATCATCGACATCTTAAACTTAGAACTCATTTTATCAGCAAATATATCATATAGTCTAGGATAAGTAGATGCAAATATTATATCATAGACATAAATTTATACCATGAGAATGTCTTTGCCCTCCTTCCTTGTGAATAATGTGGGGTCGACTGCACCTTTAGAGAACTTTTGAGATAGTAGAAAGCTTAACAACATATCATACCATGCACGTGGGGCCTGCTTTAACCCACAAATGGCTTTCTTGAGCTTATACACGTGGGTAGGATTGTAGCTCGCCATTTAAGAATGATGTTTTGACATCTATCTGGTATATAGTCATGTTCTTATTGGCGGCGTTTGCAACGAAGATTCAGATTGCTTCTATGCGAACCACAGGTGCGAAAGACTCTTTAAAATCAATTCCTTCTTCTTGAAGATATCCCTTAGCTACGAGCCTTACCTTGTTTTTTAGTACCCCTCTAATTTCGTATTGCTTAACTTTGAAGATCCACTTCAGTTTAATTATCATGACTAAATCTGGACAAGGTACGAGTTCCCAAACATCCAGTCATTTGAACTCGTGAATTTCTTCTTGCATCGCATCGATCCATGAAGATTCCAACAATGCTTCTTTAAAGTTCTTGGGTTCGATAGAGGTGAGGAAAGCATCAAAGAAACACCATATGGCATTGGTTTGTAGCTGTTTCATGTTGAGACAGATCGAGAAGGATTGCAGATCACATTTTATAAAGGATGAATCTTCGTCCATTGGATGATATGTTTAAAAGATGGGTTGGTTGGTTGCATATTTGATGATGATTCTTTAGAATTTGGTTCTGAAGTAAGAATATCAAGAAATGGATCATTCTCAAACTGTGCAGGTTGTAACTATTCTTCAACACCTTCAAAAATGACTGGAGACTGTGTTACTTGTATTGTTGATGAAGTACTAGCACCTGGTGCATCTTGTTCAATGGAAGTTGACAAAGGTGTATCGGTTGGATCAACAGGTCTTGGAGCAGCAGCTACAGGAACTGGAGAAACAATACTCTATGGAGGATTAAAGTACTCATCAAACATTAGTTGGAACAATCCCAATCATTCTTAGTTGGTGGAACATAAGGTATTGTAGAAGGAGGATTTTGCACGAGTCCTGAACTGATTGTTTCAAGAGTCATAAGTTGAAGCACGGGCCCTGAACTGAATTGTTCAGAAGCCATATGACTATTTAAAAAGATCTTATCCGAATTAAACTGTATTGATCACATTTTATTCACTATTCTCCCATTCAAAAATTATATATGTGGTTGCCATTTTTGATTGAACAAGTGAATTAAAATACAAGCTAATGTATGTTGATCCACTTGTTGACTGAACGAGCATGGGAAAAGATAAAAATTGTTGATAAGAATGGTAGAAAACAAGAAGATTTCTCTTCTTTTGAAGATAAAGCGCACTGAAACG
Source organism: Tanacetum coccineum (assembly GCA_026074375.1). NCBI lineage: Eukaryota > Viridiplantae > Streptophyta > Magnoliopsida > Asterales > Asteraceae > Tanacetum > Tanacetum coccineum. The sequence goes on along the minus strand of BQNB010045864.1, from coordinate 22,974 downwards.
TACATTTTTCTTTTCTTTAAAATCGAGTTCTTATCAGAGATAATCAGAAGTCATTATTCTTTGAGGAGCGAGGCCTCAAGTGTTGTCTACAGACGTCATTGCAGTCTTTTTAATCAGTTATGAATCCCTTGAGACACTTGATTCTTAGACATCAGCCTTTTCAGCAACCAAACTCTTAGATTATCATTCTTAACATTGTATGATGTACCTGTATCTAAATTAAGAGTACCTGCACTTGTATCAAGAGTTTGTATGCATTCATGTGGGTTAGTGATATCAACATTAGAGCCATGTGGGGGTTTACTATCAACCTTGGTTGTGCTAGAGGCGAATAACTTTCCAATAGGAGTCCACCTAAGACCAACTGTCTTGAAAATTTTACCCGTGGATTTCCACCTAAGACAAGATCTAGGAGACGGTTTCTCATGCACAACAAAAGATTTATTGGGAGAAGATCTATGTTCTGTAAGATCTACCGTAAAGGTGTTTGAGTATGGCTTTTCTGTTATACGGGTTTGTTACTATTTCTAGTCTTAGGGGATTGAACCTTAACGCGAGAATTTACCTACTTTAGGAATTTTGTTACACAAGCATCATGATTTGCATTTAAGACACATTTCTAAGAAGTCGAACAAACAAAGTGTTTAGAGTCTGAAAAGGAACTAGGATTCCTAGAGTGATATGCTTTTTGCACAACTTTTAATGTTACATCACTACTCTTAAATGCAGGCCAATTCCTAGATGTTTGATTATTGCTCCTAGGTTTTGGTTTACAAGCATTAGGAGCGTGGTGTGTTATAGCAAAGGGCATTTCTCTAGGTTTAAAGTTCCTATTTCTTTCGTGTATCGTTTTCCTAGCTTCCTTTATAAAATAATTATGAGCCATACCATTTGAACCATACGATTCTTCTTGACTATTCAGAGATGAGCCGGGAGTAATCACGTGATGATGAGGTTTTGCATTCATATAATCTTAAAACTTTAGGGCAAATAATGAGGAGTGACTGGTTTTGGCAAATCATTTTTCACATCAACTTAGGAGGCAAACCGTGGTTTTGAAAATTTTGGTCATTAAATTTAAACGCATTTAATTGTCTAACAACGGATTGGTTTATGAGTTGTTGTAAAGTCGGTTTTCCCCAAGATTGATGGTTTTGCAAACTTATATCCATGTATTTCCTTTTAACTTTCTAATTCCATTTTTCAATGCTGCATTCGCAAAAAACCCTTTTCCTGTATCTGAGCTTTCAATCAACATTTTTTAACAGTCTACTATTTACTTGAGGCAATCAAGTGAGTCGATTATGGTTTTTGCTTCTTCAGAACATGTCTTTTTATAGAAGGATAAAGATCATTTAAGTCTGTTTCAAATGCCCATTTTTCTTATTTAATTGCTTATTCTCTCTAATAAATTTAAGCCACATCTATTTCTAATTCGATGTTGATTGTATCAAGTACCTCTATTTTCTTTTTAATCTGGGCTTTATTACTTGTTTCATTTAAAATATGACTATGTTGTCTGAATTTTAAAGCTTGATTTTGATATTTAAGTTCCAGATTAAAACAATGTGCTTTCATTCTTGAAAAATCATTTTGAAATTGAGCAATGATCTTTTTGAGATAAATATTTTTAGACTCAAGAGATTGGTTTGAAAATTCAGTTATCTTGTTATCAAGTGATGGATCAAGCAAAGGACTTTTAACTTGACATTGTTCAGCATCCTGGTCAACCATTCCTTCATTATTGAATTCTGGTTGCTTAGCATGTTGTTGTTCATTAGCAAGTACATTATGTTCAACAGTCAAATGTACCTCAGCCATTGGCTCTTTGTCATTTATGGGTTTGCTATATGCATCCTTAGCACTACTCATTCTGTAACAACTAAACCATCATCCAATCCTTTACCCATATCAACCTTACTTTCTTGCGTCTGCATCTGTCTTTTGTTTACCTTTCTGTCTTACTATCTCTGATGATGTATTCTTTTAACAATTGACTTCTTAACAGAACTCATGTGTTAAAGTAGTGTATCTTTGAATTCTTTACCCTTGATTCGAGTGTATTCTGAGAAGTACTTATTTGTCATCCGACTGTTATAGTTTAAAGAAAACTGCGAATAAATGAATTGCTGACATTGTCTGTTGAGCACCGAAAAGGCAGCCATAGATCCATCATCTTGAAATTCGTCTTTGTCAAGTTTCTTTTTGAGTTGATCCACTTAGAGGAACATCGTACTTTTGAAAGTCTCAACATCTTGACCAAAGAGTGAAATAAATGCCCGTTTGAATCCATGCTCTATATGTGTGCCTTTTAAGTCTTCATTTGAAAGACCCTGAAGATGTGAATGAAGTAATCTAAAATATGTCATGCATCTCTCTTTTTCTTTTGACATCTTATGTTTCATTACATGCACATCTTTTGTTTCAGAATCGAAACTGTTTTCTTTTGCTGATTTATTGCATACAGTCTCTCCCTCTTGTGAATTTGAATGCAAAGATTCCATTGAAATTCAACGTGTGAAATAAAATTAAGGATCTTAAGTAGATTAAGTGATTTGTTATTTAAAAAAAATCCTTGTTGACGTTAAGGTACTTGAGATTAATTAACGATTATTAAAAAACTTGAAATAATGACTAACGGTGAAAATGATTAAAACTAAAGCGTAAAATTTAAAATGTTCAAAAGTTGAGGACTAATAGCAAAAATAAATAAATAAAAACTAGTTGAACCTTTCAAAAAACTATTTGAACCTACCAAACTTGTTTTGAACCATTAGATATTTAAACCTTGTCAATCCTAAAATTAACCCTTGATATTATTGAACTCTTTCAAAAATCTTATGAACCTTTGAATTTAAAATATTATTCACGTGTGCATGGAACATTTTAAAACATTTTGATATTCTCCTTCGTTTGATACGTGACGTAGGGTTTTAGTATGATGTATTCAATTCACAATTATTAAGCAAAAACAAAGCACGTTACGATGATGTACGAAAGATCGCGATTCTAATGAGTATAGTTTTAAGACCCGCCAATAATGAAACTCGAAACCCAAAAATCCCGAAACAAGCAGTATATTTTGCTTTTTTTTTAAAACTTGCATAAGTCGCCTGAATAATTCAATGCATAAATCGCCTGGATAAATCAATGCATGAATCGCCAGTCTCAAACAAGTATAAATCGCATGTTTTTAATAAGTATAAATCGCCTGTTTCAAACAAGTATAAATCGTCTGTTTTTAACAAGTACAAATCGCCTGTTACAAACAAGTATAAATCGCCTATTTTTCACAAGTATAAATCGCTTGTTACAAACAAGTATAAATCGCCTATTTTTTTTAACAAGTATAAATCGCATGTTTCCACTTTTGCTGATATTCCGTGGGGAAGGGTACAAGGGTAAGCCCAGAAATAAGCACTTAACAAAGCAGTTTTGCAAACAGTAATAAGCCACGTAAAGTTGTACTAATAAGCTATGTAAGGTTTTCAAATAAGATATTACTAGTTTTTTTTATTTCGTATAAGCTTGAACCAAAACGAAACCAAGATAAGCTACGATGAAAAAACTTGAAATAAGCCGAAGAGGACACGAAATAAGCTATTAAAACTAATAAGGATTAAGCTATGAAGGTTTTGACATAAAAAGAAGCAAGCTTTTTGTGAAAATAAGCCAAATCCAAACACTCCCTTAAAAACTAAGCCGATACAAATAAGCTTTAAAACAAGCAGATATATATGATCCTTGATATGCTAGGACCTTTTTAATAAAAAATAAAAACCAAACACCAGCCTAAAAACTCATACGCTAAAACAAACTATGTTAAGCTATGGAAACTGTTTTTAATTACAAGCAGATAGTAGCAAAAGTAGAATAATAGTAAAAAAAATTTAAGAGAAAGAAATTGTATTATGAAAATATTCAAATGAACTTAAACACCCTCTCCATTGGATATAGAGGGTATTTATAGTCTACATGAGCCGGCCAACCCATGGATAGTCCATGGGTTGACCCGGTTAGCTTAACTTTTACACAACGATTAACTACGAGCCACGAATTACTATTTTGAAAGTGACTGAGTCATTTCTCGATTCATAATATTTCTAATGCGTAACGCGCACACCACTAACAAGAAGCAACAAATTAGATTTCAAAAACTAAGTTTCATGCAATTATAAGCAAACACATATAAATTTAGCCTAACATGTTGACAAGAAGAAAAGAAAAGTAATTAATCATCAAACACATAGACATATTTAAATGATTAAAGATTGAATTACTTAATTTCAAACCAACATGTGAGTATGTGAGTACAAGGGGCATAAAAAGCCTTAAAAATTGTCTATAATGGTTGCACTATAGCTCTCCAAAGTTCCACACACGAATTATGAAAATAAAGTGTTTGTATATATAAGAATTGGGTTGTTACGACGTAACTAGGGTTTTGTGATGCCATCACCCCCATCGAATCTTCTTAGGGTTTCTTCAGCCGACAATTGTTAACATCGTCATAACTTCTGGTGACGCCGTCATCTTGCAAATGTGACGCCGTCACCAACTTCTGGTGACGCCGTCTCCACGCACTTAAGCATCATAATATTGATCTAAAACTTCATTTTCTAGCCACATCTGGCGATGCCGTCAGGATGGTGGTCGCGGGCTTGAAAAGTTATGTTTTTGCCTTGTTTCTTCCTGAATCGAGCCCAAGTCACGTGTATTCTATCCAAGTGCCTTCCAAATGCTAATTACACAAAAAGAAAGGATTTAGTGCAATAATAAAGCATATTTTCATGATTTTGAGGGTTAAATGACCCTAAAAAGTGTATAAAATAACACCTCATCAAAATGTTAAACTACCAATAACATACATTAGATAACAAGCAAATAGGACATTGTTAAGTTTGAGTCAAACAGGTATGTTCTAAAAAAACTATAGTTAACCTACCTATAGTAATACCTTATGTCCATGGGGGCTTTTATGTCTTTTTGCATCTCACATACCATATACTACTTGAAGGTAGAGGTGATCCGATCTTTTGCACTCGATCACTCGTTTGCACGATAACTCTTCACATACCACATATCAAACTCGCTATAATACCTATTTCTTTTGCACCTAATCACTCTTCATAACCAGATCACTCCTCACTACCCAAAATCCTAGTTATTTTGCAACCACTGGCAGATTCTTCAAAGGGTAAGGATTGGACCAAATTGGTGGTAATTGATGATAGGGCTAAATACAAGAGTAAGTGGCAGGTAGACGATGAAATGGCTTATGTGATACTCGAAGACTTGTGGAAAAAAGTGTACAATGAACTAGAGGTTGTGAAAGGTTAGAGTACAATAAATGTATTATGTTGCATTGTTCTGTATTTGGTTACATGTCAAACATCATAAGTAGAATACATCTGTGAGTTAGGCCCTTTGTCAAATGTAACACCCCCAAAATTTGACACGCAGCGAAATATCACATGTGGTGCTACTTCATAGTCTATAAGCACAAGTCATGGAAAACGACCTCAAATGAGACGTTTTTAAATAAGTTTTCACAATGTTTCACATTCGATACATTAAAAACATCATAGTTAATAAACAGGTCCCAAACGGTTTAACAAAACACAATGTTTTCGAAAATATATTTTTCTCGAATGTGAAGTGATGTAGAGTCTCCAAGTACATATCTGTGAGACTTCCCTCCGAGCAATACCTGAAAGACCTGAGATAACATGCGAAAAACGATCAACAATAATGTTAAGTGAATCCATAGAGTTTATAAGTAATACATGAAGAACACAAATATAGTTCATCGAACGACATTGTAACACATACAAGTCATGTATAAATTTTATTGCATCAAGCTCATGACACTGAACGTTAACTCAGATAAAAATTTTCCCATCAGAAGGTATGTTTGCCATATACCTTATTCTCAATACAATGCGCCCGTTTGACATGGTAATCCTATGTTACTTACCCGGGCAGGGATTGTCAGTCCCAATAGATCTACTTACTTGTACTAGCGTTTACCAAATGGTAATTAACGGTTCATAAAATTAGGGACTTTTCGGCAATAAGGTTCTCAATGTCAATAATCACGTATTCGGGTCAAGCATACCAAATAAATCACTTGTGTTTAATTTTGCAAAACTAGCATGTATCTATAAAACAATTAAGTAAGTAATATTTACCCAAAATGAGATGACCAACCAGATCTAATATGTACCAAAACATGTTTTTAATTTCGCTCCTTACAACCTATTTTATAAAAATCTATACTTACATTTTCAAGTTTAAACCAATACGTAAATTTCAAATTCTGCACTTACCCCAACTTCACAAGCCTATAATTCCTAATTCGTAAATGATAAAAATACGAGGATTTCGCCTACGGAAATCTCCTTGAGTTTATTTTCCAGGTATGTGGGCCTCACTGCCCAGAAAGTTCCAGAACCTGGGTGAAATTACTAATTTACCCTTCCATATCAAAGCAGATTATTTTATGGATTTTACCCCTTCACGAAAACGGCTAAAAATTAACATATATATAGGCTATTGATGTGAGGTCAGCGGAGGTGATAGCCCTAAGTGTCCTCTATAGGTAGCATATTTGATTTTTTTAAAATTAATAAAAAATCTGGAGTTATGCCCCTTTTTCCAACAGTATGAAAAAACAGACTAGTTTTACTAAAACGGCGATAACTCACTCATCCGGGGAGTTACATACCCATCCAAATTGCCACATATACCTTAAACATTTATCTACAATCCCATCAATTTTCCCAGGTCACTCAAGACCAAAAATAATTCGTAATCATTTCAACAACCTGTTAACAGTCCCAAAATCCATTTCAAAATCGAACCAAATACTATTTTTATTCTACCAAAAGACCATGCAATGCCACACTAATTATTCCACACTCTCAAGAATATCAAAAATACACTTATTTCTAGAATCCATGATAAAAATGAATGGCCAAAAAAAATCTAGAATCAAAGGTTAAAACTTACAAGATCAAGATTAACAATAGAGAATCAAACACAAACACCCCTTCTTGCTTGCTTATGATTTTTCAAACCAAAACCCAATCAAAAAAGCTCCATAACTCACAAAATTACGTGCTCCTTGATCTTTAAATGATGCTTATAACACAAGGGAAGTGGCTATCAGAAGATTCTTAAAAACCCCCGATTGATGATAAAACCCTAATTTATGAATCCTTGATTATTCTTGAAATTGGATGAATCAACACTTAAATGCACCCTGAATAACCCTAAATAAAAGTCTTGAATACTTGGAATGTTAACATAAAATTTCTAGCCTAAAACACATGATCTGGAGGTCGGGGAGGATGAAATAGAAAGTAAGCCATATTATTAGATGTAGAGAGAGATAGGGTAGAGTGTGTGTTTCTAGAGAGAGAAAGAAACACACACTTTGTGAGATGGTTACAAAATAAATCCTCACATCTCCTTGGAAGTAAAGAGGGGATATATATAGCCTATGACACGCCTAATTATCACCTAATGACATTATTAGTCCTTGCGTATCCGTAAAGAATGTAAGGTTTTTTGGCATAAATGCGAGGAGAAAGTGGACAAATTCTAAGGATAAAATTACTAAATCCTCGGGTAATAAAAAAATATTAAACTACATAGGACACATAGACGGATAATAAGCCATAGAACGGTTCTTTTAAATAACAATTTACGACAAGACTGTGCGGTAACACTTTCGTAAACTGTAAAAAGCGTCAAACGTTTAACTCCAAGAAGTAACAATAAATAATAACGCTATAGATAGAGACAAACAAAATATTGACTGCTAAATTTCACGAAGTGCTTACACCAGTCAAAACCTGCTACCGTGAGGGAAAACCCCAAACAGTCGCCAGGGATCCTCAAAAGTTCAAACAGTGCGTACACATTGGTTAATGGGCGAGAGGCTGCTTGCATAAAAATGTAGTGAAGGTGCGCGTTTCGCCCTAAAAGAATTGTCCCCTACCTCTGCTCCCATGAAAAATGAATTTAGAAAAACGAAATTCCCTACTAACGAAAATATCTAATTAGCTCATTCATCGCGAACCAAAAACAGAACATCTAATCTGGTCATGACAAAGTTTTTCTTCTACAAATTCCACAAATATAAATTTCCCTGTTAGTTTCAACGTGAAACGGTATTCACTGCACTTCACAATTGAGTTCCCATGGCACAAGTTCTCACAAAGTCTCAAAGATCAATGAGCTCCTTCTCTTCCATTATCGTAACACGTCAATACCTCACAGGAAGAGTAGAACCACCTTCACAGCGTTGCTTAGCACTGTTCTATTGTACCGTACTGTATTTGATAGTAAAAAGCTGCGTGACTCCCAATTACTTCTAGTGATTGACCTACAATAACTTATGTTTATTTAATGGTGATTTCCTAAGATGTGTTCGACAATTTTTTGTTTAAATCTACTTTAGTCACAATTCTTTATTATATAAATACCGTAAAAGTATTATAGGAAATCATACAGCACGAACCTTATTCCTCATTCTTCTTCTTGCGTTTCTTGTGTTGTCGAAACGTGTTCAAAGGGTTTCCAATAAAAACAACTAATAAACAAGGTAGCAAACGATTAGTTTAGTAAATAAATAGAGTCTAAGTCAAGCGCCTAGTCTTTCAAAATTGTAATGTACATGCAATGTGATCGTTTGGGTCAAGAAAGTCAATCTGCTATGAAAATCTTAATGAAGGACACATCTGAAAACAATTAGTGTGCCGATGAGATTATACAATAGTTGTAGAGCTAACATCGTAAAACAAAAATAATAAGTTCTCTCTTAATCAATGATTCCAAGAATAGCGCATGTTATTAGAATCCGAAAATATACAAATTATGAGCTATAGCACAAGAATAGTAACAGAGAAAATGAGAATTTATACTAATAATAAATAACGAAGCGAACTGACAAATGCAAGTAAAGCAATGATTAATTTTTTTATCTTTAACTACTTTCTTTCCTAATACTGAAGTGATTCTCATGTCACTAAATTATTTTACTAACTAAGTAGGATTATCTAATTTTCAAAATCAATATATTTAGAAGTTTTGAGATAACTCTTTCTCGGACATTATGTACATAACTCTTAAACAGAAAAGATTAAAATATTTTAAAATCCTGAAACAAACCAACCTAACACAAAGTGCAACAAAACAGAAAACCACATACACATCGCAATCTCTAAAATAATTCAACCTTATCAATACCACGTGTCCGCGCTGAATTTGCACCATACCAGAAAAAAAACAAAATTCATCATGCCTAAACTAGTGGGATTTAGTTGGCAATCGATAAAGAAATAAACGCTGCAATACAACATATTCTTATTTGTCTACGAATGCCATTGTCTCTAAATCCTATCTCACGTTTGTGCTGTGCTATATTATATTGCAAAATATTACTATCGAACTAGCGTAATTCAGCATCTTGAAGCACACCATACAAGAGAAGAGCAATTGTCCATAAGCCCCAACGTTTTAACCTTGTTTTTAATAAACATAATAACTTATTACCAATTTATTGGGGGATAGAGCAAAACAATGCACTTGTATTAACAAACTCGTTTACAAGCTTACGTATACCGAATATTCCAAACATCGTTTATCGATATAAATAATATATATACTGATTACATACAAAACATCGTTACAAACATAATTCTGAGTCGCTCTCGTTACTTTACTATAGAGCGAGATTTAAGTAACTTAAAGGTTTTTGACTAAAACGTTGATTACTTATACATTGACTAAAAGTGGTTATTATCTTTTACTCCGCGTTTCCCTATTTATTGTTGCCTAAGTTTGCTTACATAACCCACTACTGCCGAATTAATGAACTGTTGAATTTCTTGACCGTAGGACCGGTTGAAGGGAGCCAGCGTCTGGACGTCAAATAAAATAGAAATCTATTAGGCACTACCGTATCCCTATCCCTTTGGTATCCACTTACACGAACAGAACAAACACAGGAATCGACTTACAGGAACAGCATAGATCGCGTTCGATTGACTGATTCTAATGGGGGGGAGGAGGTCTTTGGTTTGGGACAACCGCGCGTTAACAAGGGACAGGAATAACGCTATGCAAAACAAGAGACTGTAAACCTGTCAACACGGTCTCGCGCTATATCGCCGCTATAGCGCGCTATGGCGCCGCTATTTAGAACCCTGGTGTCATGAGCTTAGCGTAACAATATACACTTTTCATGCGATATTGTATCTGTTATAATAGTCGCATGTGCTTTGTATGTAAGGTTATATCTCCTATAACTGTCACGTGCGTACTGTAACTTGTGGTCCACACTACTTTGGTTGAACGTTTCTGATTATTAAATGTTTTTCGTAATACATTGAGTGAAGCTGTATTCACTAAACATTTTTGGTCCTCATAAATGTTTTACTTAAACCTATGAATTCATTCAACTTTATGTTGACCGTTTTAGCATGTTTTTCTCAGGTGCTTAGCTTGGACTTCTTGATGTGCTATGTGGAGTCTACGTGCAATATGATACTCTTTCAAGACTTATCAAAATATCATACTCGTTGTCTTTTGAAAACCAAATTATGCTTCCGCTACATTTTACTTACGCTTCTGCAAATGTTTAATTTCCTTCAAATATTATAAAACTTATTTATTTTTAGACAATGCAACGAGTTATGATTTTCAAAACGTCCATTAGTAGACGTTCTCTTGTGCCTTGTGTTCGGATTATGATGACGTCACACCCTCGAACACGTATTCCGTCCAGGCCCCATCTGGGGGTGTGACAGATTGGTATCAGAGCCAAGGTTATAGAGAACCAGGTAGATATCTAGGTAGAATATCTAGGTCTAGACTATAACTAGTATGTGATCCTTACGTGCTTTTACGTGTGCCTTATACGTGTTTTTGCTATTAGCTTACGCTTAACTTTTCTCTGCGATTATCTTTTCTCTAAGGTTATCTTTTCTTTGCGTTTATCTTTTCTTCGCGGTTTACGTTCCCCTTACGTATATTCCCCTATTTACTTATGTGGAAGTGTATATATAAATATTAAACTTTTCTAACACATTGTGGATGACATAATGGTCTCTAAAATTTGTCTAAGTTGAGGATCGCCATTATTTTTCCCTCATATTTTTTATCAGAATCTTTCTTCCTTATCTTACTTATTCTATGGATTCTTCTCTTCTTCTCTCCTCCGGGAGTGAAGATACTATCTTTGACCCCGGCATCTCCGTTTTTAGTTGCTATTCTCTTGAGTCGGTGGTATCTCATCGGAGTGGAACTTTCATGTATTTTAATGTTTATCTAAACATCTTGAATGAAAGTTCGATGAGGATTTACTCTTCACATGTTATCGTCCCTAATATCACGATGATATGGGGAGAGTCAAGCTAGAGACTCGCAAAAAAACAAACGCTTCTCAGGAGGCAACCCGTGTCTTTTCTTCTTTCTATTTTCTTAATAAATTAATGTGTGATTTTATAGCCCGAGTGTGGGGGGTGTGCTTCTTTATTTGGCATGTGGTTCCGTTTTTGCAGGATTCCTTAAGATCGTGAAGACCCATGCTTGTTTTCATCTACAATCATCGGTCTTCGATTTTCTTCATATTTTGGAATCCTCAATCGGTCTTCTATTATTTATATATATATATATATATTTATTATATCATATATATTGTTTCCTCTTTCACATTTAGAATTTTTTGCATTTGCTTTTTTCGTTCCTAAGTGTGGGGGGTAAAACCCGATATTCTTGAACATTCAGGTCAATGTTTCATTCTAAGTGTGGGGGGGATTTCTATCGAAATTTGATCATACCTGTTGCATGTCTGTGTCCCACGCAACCCCGTTTTGACCTTAGTTTTTGCTTAATTTTATGCCTAAAAAAATAAAAATAAAAATAAAAATGATGAATAAATGGTAATATAAAAATATAGAAATAAGTAGGCCCGTAGAACTAGGTAGCTTTTGACTTGACCGAGTTTTAAACTCTAGCTTTCCCCTTAGCTTACGAGACTAAGCAATTGCTTAACTTTAAAATTTTGCAAAGAACAAAAAATAATAAAGTTAAATATAAGTTAGATGCTAAGCATGGAGTAGTTGGATATCTTTAGAGCTCATAGAGGTTAATTGTGGCTTTTTGCTCCCATCAACTTAATAAACGTTATATAATTGTTAAATAAATAAGGTTGCTTTGGTTTTTTCAATTCTTAGTTTAAATCCCTTCGTAGAGATTCCTTTTGGTGAAATTAAGGTACACATCAAGGTTTTGTCAGTGTTGTGGGGAAATAGGCTACCGATTCTTGATGGCTCACTACCGTTGTCTAGGTAGTTAAAAGACCACAGGACTTGAAATTTAGCTAAATAATAATAATAAATGTATGAATAAACCGAAGCCGAAATAAGACTTCTGGATCATGGTCGGCTCGCATACCGATGTGACAGTCGTTTAAAGGGTGGAGGTATGAATAATAATAAAAACTGTGGGCTGATAAAAGTTTACTGTCTCTTGCCGGATCACAACAGATGTGGCAGTCTTCTAAATAAGGCACATAGTAATAATCCGAGACTGATAAAAGTTTGCTGCATCTTGCCGGCTCACAACCGATGTTGCAGCCTTCTAAAAGGTCGAGGAACTCCTGGTCAAAATAAGACTCCTGGACCATGGTCGGCTCGCATACCGATATGGCAGTTGTTTAAAGGACCGGGAGATTTAATAATGTTGCTATAATAATAATAATAAAGCCAAGTTTCGACTTCAGGGTTATCTAAATAAAGCCTCCGTCTCTGGACTCGTAGTTGAGTTGTTACGGATGAAATAAAAAGGATAACCCCTAAATCATAGGAAATCAGAACCATAATGTGGACCTTATTCTCACCATATCGTCTCTTTAGAAAAGGATTTCAAACTAATCATGGTCTAAACCGGGCTTACTTTATATAAATAAGGCCATAATTTATTTGTCACCAATAATAAGAATAAAACCTTTAGAGGATTTAGGAATAAGGGAGCGGAAAGTAGCTATGCGTACACAATTAGCATTTATGAGTAGTGTTAGCATCTTAACTTGTATTTAACAATGATTTCGTTTTTAAGCTTGGTTTGGGGCGGGTGAAAAATCAAGGACGATGAAATTATCCTTTTGGACATAGTTTATAAGTATTTCTTGTTCCGTTATCATATATATATATATATATATATATATATATATATATATATATATATATATATAATGATTAATGAAGATAATAAATGTAGCATATATATGAAAAATGGTAAAACGGGCCATATAAAACTAGTGATTTCTTATTCCTTAGATGTAACACTTAACTACTATCGAGGTAATTAATCTAAGGGAGTTGAAATTTTTAGTTTTCTATGTGTGTATATGACATTGCGTGAGGACACGGCAATAACTTAGTATGGGGGATTTTTCTGATATGATTTAATCACATATTCAACTTTCGCTTATTAAAATGAGCCTAGAATGATCAATAAATATATGAAAAACATTGTATATGTGTGTTTTGTGAACTATGTATTTGCAGGTAACGGATATATCAAAAATGACAAAAACGAAGCCAAATTTGGACTAAACTGAGCACAGGATTTGGAAATAAAAAAAAAAAAAAAAAAAGAAATGCATGAAAAACCTGAAGCCGAGAGCAATACTGTTAATTTTTTAATGGGTCAGCCATTAAATGTTCACAAGCCTTTTAAAAAGCCTAAAATTATAAAAGCCCTTATAAATCCAAATCCCAATTTAACCATTATCTGGGCCCAAGATTAAAACCCAAGTAAAGCCAAGTCAAACCGGGTCAAAGTCAAGTTTTATAATAACGTTTGGGTTCAATAATTAATGTGCTTCTCTTCCATTTCACTCCCATTTTTCACCTAAAACAAATAACCCAGGGTAACTCCACCAATCCACTCGCTCTCGTATCCTTCTAGAAGCCAACGTGGCTCACGTCTGACACCATTTAAGCCACCCTGGCAATCCTGAGCGATTTCATTGGTTGATGATGCGTGGAGGTGATCCAAGGGCTTATATGGATGGATTTGGAATCAAGGGTCATGATTGAAGGCTTGAAGACGCGCCTCAAGGCCTAGAACCTTCCTTTTCCTGCTATAAATAGAGGGAGAAATCACACAATAGAGATATCTAGTGTAGTGTAGTTTTTAGGTAGCTTTTAGGGTAGCTTTAGCTTATTTTCCAGCTTATTTTAATGTTTTCAATGTAATTTCCTTTTTAAGCTTGTAATCTCTTTATTATTAATAAAAGTTGCAGTTTCATTTTAAGTTGTGTTTTGAATTGTTACTTTACTATTAAGCAATTTTGTTTACATGTGTTTTGAAACCACTAATAAGCTTTATAAGCTCTTAATCACGTAAAAAGCTAGTTCATATTCAGCTTAGCTTGTTCAAAGCTAAACTGAATAAGCTTTCTCTTAAATCACTTAAAAAGTCATAACTAACTTAATTTGGATGATAAGCCAGAAATGCATGGGCTTATTGGACTTCACCAGCTTGTTTTCAACAAGCTGGAGCTTGTAGATTAGCTCTTAGAGCATTTTATGTCCTTGTTTAAGCAAAGGACTAAGGTACATTCACTTTTTCTATGTTTAGCTTATTTACCTATTCAGCTTATTAATCTACTTATTTGTGCTTATTCTCTGCTTATTCATGCTTATTTTGTCTAATTGTTAGCTTAATATGTTTAGTTTGTAGTTTAGTATAAGATTTATTTAAGTTTTAGTAAAACTGCCTCTTTTAGTTAATATAGCTTATTAGTGTAGCTTATATTCTAGAGCTTATTTTCCCTAGATTTTTGCTTAATTGTCCTTAATAAGCTTAGTACTTAATCTGTTTTTACAAATCAAGGCTTATTTCAGCTTATAAATGGTTATTAAGTTTTAAAGGGGTGTTTGGGATAAGGTTTTTAATATGGTAAAATAAGGAATAAACTATTTTTAGCTCTCATATCAGTTTTTATAAGCTCTAATTCAGTCCAAAGATTAGTTTTAATAAGCTCAAAGTTAGTTTTGTTAAGATTTGAAGTATTTTGTATCAAAAGTCCAAGTCTGCCAAATAAATAGTATTCCAAACTGCTTATTTGCTATATGTATAAGAATAAATGCTTAAGGTGTAGATTTTGTGCTTAAAATGAGTCTTAAATGCATCAACATCAATCTGTTTTAAGTCAAATGGTTGTGGAAAATTCTTTTTGGAAAACAGTTTAAGTAGTGGTAATAGTTTGTTCTTAAAAAGTCTTAAATGTGCAGATCTTTTAGTCCTTAATCTAGCTTATTTTTGTGTAATTTTGATTAATCTTAGCTCATTATATCCTTGTTTCAATCTGTTTTACGTTTCTAGTGTCTTAAAAGTTATTTAGAGTCTTTAAATTTAAGCTTAAAAGTAGTCATTAATCTTCAAAAAGCCAAAAATAAAGTAGTGTAGTCTATCATTTTCAATCTACTTTTCTAGCTTAGTTCTAAAACTTATTTGCTAGTTTTTAGTTTATTTGAGTCATTTGAGTCCAGGTCTAAATCTGTTTTTAATTTTTAGCTTCTTCTAAGAGCTTATCAGTCCTAGAGCTTAGCTTAAGTTTTGGTAAAAGTCCTTAAAACCTCCTAAAGTGTCCTTAGAGTCTGATGTCTTATTGCTTTTTAATGATTTTCAGCTTATTTAATTTGCTTATTTATAGTCATTGGAGCTTATTAGGTATAGGGTTAAGTCTGTTTCTAGCTTATTAAGTTTTCTATGTGCTTATTGAGTCTAAAAATAATCCAAACAGTCCTAGCCTTATGTCTAGTTTTAACTAAATCTTTAATAAGCCAAACTGTGATTTTAAATTGTCTTTTTCAAGCTTAATATTAAGTTCTGGTAAAAAGTCTTTTATTAAAAGTTCTTATTTTTGCTTATTCCGTAACTGTTTCAAAAAGAAAATAAAAAAAATGATTTTGCAAAAAGGTAGGTCATAGGACTCGAACCTGTGACCTCCCCCTCAACACACACACACCTTAACCAACTACCCTGGGGTCTTTTTCATTTATAGCTTTGTTACATTTAATTAATAAACTCAGTTTAGCTTTTAGGCTTATTTAGCTTATCTAATTTTTACAGCTTATTGGTTTTAGCTTATTGTTTCGTTTTTCTTTATAAACCTCAGGACTAGTATTTAGAATTTTTATAAATTTTCTTAAATTTTTAGGATTAAGTTTAGTATTTTTAATTTAATTTTTAGTATTATTTAGTTTAAAAAATAGTTATAATTAGATTAAAAAGTCCAAAAAATATTTTCTGTCTTTTAAAAATTATTTGAAGTCATTTAGTTTAAGAAATTTGCATTTTGAGTTTTAGAATTTTAATTTGTCATTTTTGATTATTTAGTTAGATTAGTTATAAATTAGTTTTAATTGTTGTAAATGTCGTTAAAATTTTAAGTTACCTTAGTTTCTAGAATAGCGTGCCTTTATATGCTTTCCCTTTGCGTTATTAGATTTAGAAACCAAAACCAAAACTTAAATGACAATCAAGCTCGATTTACAACATAAACGTAGATTTTCATTCACCTCTCACCGAGGAGAACAGGGGGGGGGGGGGGGGGGGGGGGGGGGGGGGGATGAAGGGGGTAAAAAAAAAGAACGATACCCGTGTTGATTACTTATTATTCTTTCCTAAGAAATAATATAAATATACTTGTTTCTGTATAGTGTATTTCTATATTAGATATATAAATAATATATAATATATATATATATATATATATATAATAATATATATATATATATATATATATATATATATAATATTATTGAGGGTTATTTGTTCTGGGGGGGGGGGGGATTTCGATTGAAATTTGATCATACCTGTTGCCTGTCTGTGTCCCTCGCAACCCCGTTTTGACCTTAGTTTTTGTTTAATTTTATGCCTAAAAAAATAAAAAATAAAATAAAAATGATGAATAAATGAATGAAAAAATGGAAATATAAAAATATAGAAATAAGTAGGCCCGTAGAACTAGGTAGCTTTTGACTTGACCGGGTTTTAAACTCTAAGCTTATCCCCTTACTTACGATACTAGCATTAGCTTAACTTTTAAAATTTTGCACAAGAACAAAAAATGATAGAAGGTTAAATATAAGTTAGATGCAAGCAGTGGAGTAGTTGCGTCTCTTTAGAGCTCATAAGTTAACTGCAGGCTTTTTGCCCCCATCAGCATAATAAAAGTTATATAAATTGTTAAATAAATAAGTTTGCTTTGGTTTTTGTGATTCCTCAGTTTAAATCCTTTCGTATTAGAATTCCTTCTGATGAAATTAAGGTACAACATCGAGGTTTTAGTCAGTGTTGTGAGGAAAATAGTGCTACCGATTCCGTGACGGCACGCTAACAGTAGTCTAGGTAGCGTTAAAAGACCACTAGGACTTAAAATATTGGCTATTATTAAAAATAATAAATGTAATTCGAAAACCGAGAGTCCTAAATACAGACTTCAGGATCATGGTCGGGTGCCTCTCATACCGGATATGACAGTCCGTTTAAAAGGTGGTAGGTAATAATAATAAACAATAACTGGGCTGATACGAAGTTAATGTCTCTAGTCGGCTGTCAAGCTGCGATGTGGCAGTTTGTCAAAAAATATGCATAGTAAAAATATTAAATCCGAGACTGATAAAAGTTTGTTGCATCTGGTCTGTTCCCTCCCGATGTTGCAGCCTTCAGAAAGGTCGAGGATCTCCTGGTCGAAATAAGACTCCTGGACCATGGTCGGCTCGCATACCGATGTGGTAGTTGTTTAAAGGACCGAGGGATAATAATGTTGTAATAATAATAATAAAGCCAAATTTCGACTCCGGGGTTATCTAAATAAAGCCTCCATCTCTGGACTCGTAGTTGAGTTGTTTCGGATGAAATAAAAAGGATAACCCCTAAATCATGCGAAATTAGAACCTTAATGTAGACCTTATTCTCACCATATCGTCTCTTTAGGAAATGATTTCAAACTAATTATGGTCTAAACCGGGTTTACTTTATAAAAATAAGGCCATAATTTATTTGTCACCAATAATAATAATAAAATCCTTAGAGGATTTAGGAATAAGAGAGCGAAAATTAAATTGGGTTAAGCATAGGGAGCGAACACACAGGGGGGGGGGGTGCGGGGAGAGATGAGAACGGGTTAACACACTAAGGGGTGTAGACAACAGTTATAGCGTAGCGCGGAGTGCGGGTGGGGAAGTGAAAATGAAGTACGTTGAATCGCAACAAAGGGGGAGGGGGGGGGGGGGGGGGGTGTAGTGGGGGTTCCACACCGTGCAACCAGGGGGGGGGGGGGGGGGTGGAGAAGTGGCAAAGTAACACGCGAGTATAGTAGGGCGATATACGGGGGGGGGAGCAGGGGTAAATACTAAGAGCGAGAGGGCAAAAACTAGCCTTTATAGTAGTGTTCGCATGTAGTCTATATTTAACCATGATTTCGTTTTAGATAGTGTTTTGGATTGTGAAAATCAAGATGACAAACCTCCCGTACTTATTGCCCATTAAATAACTATTATTTTTGTCTTAATCTATTCATAAAAAGTTTTTAAAACGGGGCGCTAAGTAAATAAATTATTTTGAACCTTCCTTAAAAGACTTTTTTATGTTCTATGATTGATGTGATGGGGTCAAATTAAGGAGGGGTTAAATTATTTATTTTCGGCGAGTTTTATGAACATTGCGTGTGGATCAGCATGGCTTAGTGTAGGGGAATTTTGATGTGTGGCTTAAAACACAATCATTTGTACCTATGAAATACTATTAAACTGTATAAAAAAACAACTAAATATGAGTAATTATGTTGCAAATATGTTTGTATTGTGTATCTATATCTTACAGGTACAAAGAATTGAAAACAAAGCAAGAACGGTAATTTTCAGGTGACTTTCGACGACATTTCTACGTTTATCAAGGTTCAAACGAAGTCGTCAACATTCCATGATCACACCATTGGAAAGAGTATGAAATTACGAGTCTATCGGTACCTTACTTGACCCTTGAACCTTTCGTATTTTAACCATATACGTCCCTGTTTGAACCCTCATTAAAAATTGACCTGGTCCAAATCAAATATAGGTTAAATGAAATACTTTGTATAAATATCTTGGGGTTCCTTAAGTCTATAACCAAGAGGTCCCCAGTTCGATTCTATGCAGGAGGGTTATTATTACCTCCGCCATAATCTTAAGGTCATGGGTTCGATTCATGTAGAGGGTTTATCCCCTCAAGCCACGTGGTGACACGTGGACGCCACGTGGCAACCCAAACACCGACCGTTGACTGGCCGTCAACCACAGTTGACCGGTGGTCTGGTGGTAGTCCGACGGTAGCCCGGCGGTGGTTCACGATGGTCCGCCACCGTTGATCGCCGCTATTGACCGTCGTTGGCCATAGTTGACCGCCACCATTGACCATCATTGACCGGTGGTCTGGCGGTGGCTCCAGTAATGGTTGCCGAAACAGTATCATGCCATGTGGCACCACTCAGGTGGTGACACGTGGCCTACTAATCATTAATTACGGGTGTGGCAGGTTCGTTACGATTAGTACGAGGTACTATACACGTCAGTACGAGGTGGCGATGGCTGGCCAATCAGAGCATGACACGTGTCCAAAATGTATGATCCAAGGGTGCCAGTCGTATGTCAGACCGAGGTAGGCATGTGGAGATCCGAGGCATTACTGTGGCCAATCATTAGGAATAATAAGGCAGTTGGTAGATGTCAAAAAGACCATAATACCCTCAGATCTAGGAATATGAGTGGTGGATGACCTAAAATGATGAAAATACCCCCACCCACTTTGGGCTATAAAATACACGCAGCAACATCAGTTAGGGGAGTTAGTTTTAGTTTATTTTCAAAATAATAGTGTAGTGTAGATTTAGGAGTAGGAGTAGAATAATGTAGATTATTTTTTGCTTATTGTAAAAGCTTTTAGCTTATTCTCAACTTATTGTAGTGGCTTATTTTTTATGAATGAAGATGCTTTTTATTAAAGGTTGGTTTTATTAATGCTTTTTATCTTAATGCTTATTTCTTATGCTTATTCTTCTACTTATTTTTCTTTCGCTTATTTCCAAATAAGCTCATGCTTATAGCTTATTTTTGGATCCGATCTCTTAAGCTTATATTCTAATAAGCTACTTCCATAGCTTATTTTATATTGTTTTCAATTTAGAACTTTTCGAGTAAGCTTATTTTAGCTTATTTTCGTTTGCTTATTTTTATTCAAGCTTATTTTTATAGATCCAATCCTTAATCATACCCGATCCGAGTTCACTTGATTGAACAACTTAGTTTAGGGTGGATTTGGATCTATTATTTTTAGCTTATTTTCTAGCATAAAGTTTGTTGCTTTTTTTCTAGCTTATTTTTCTTAGATCTAAATCTTTAATTATACCCGAGTTCACTTGATTGAACACCTTAGTTTCAAGTAGATTTAGATCTAAAGTTATCATCTTTTTATTAGCATATTGTCTTTAGAATAAAATCTAGCTTATTTTGTCTTAGTAGCTTATTATTATATTGTTCATCTTAACCCTTGTTTGTTTTAATGTTGATGAAATCTATCCAACTCTTAGGCGAGGAGCTTATGGGTCTTTTAAGCTTATTTTACTACTAAAGTTTTAAGCTTTTTAAGTTTTTACTTAGCTAATTAGTGAATAAAGCTCAAAACTTTATTAGCTAATTAGTTATTTAGAATCTAATAAAGTTATAAACTTTAGTGTTTAATTAAGTTTACTAGATCGGGTGGTTTATATTCGTCTCCATTTTCTTCAATCGGGTTCTTCCTCCTTTTCCTTTTTCATTAATTTGTAGTTTTAGCTTAATTAGCTTAATATGTTTGTTATTATTGTTATGCTTATTATTGTTCGTTTAGTTGCCATGTTTAGCGAGTAGATTTTCTCATATGCTTGTTAAGTGTTAAATTGCTTAGTGAATTAAGTGTGATTAATAAAAAAGGGAAAATATTGATTAGTAATTTTTATATTACTTAAATTATTGTTTTGGTTATTCGAGCGGGCAAAAGCCGTAAGAATAATTAGGCATTAATTTAGTAATCGATATCTTAATAAGAGTTGTTTTCAATATAAGCCAACGTTGTGAGAAGATAATTTGTTAGAAAGATATTGGTTCATCAATATTAAGTAAAACTCTTATTCACTTGTTGACTTTTCACGTCACATAGCAAGCATTATCGTCTCTTATATCTTTAGATCATTAGCTTTAAAAATTTTGGTAGTTTTCTTATTATTAGTAACTTTAAGATTGGTAATTTTTTAGAGATTAATATTTAGTTTTAAAACCAATAACAAAAATATTTAGAACTTAAGCATCAAACAAGAACTTTCGTGAATTTCAAATTACATCTCTCGTCCGGAATCTCACGACATCTCCGGAGAGAATAAAACTACTCGGAGATAAAACTACTACTTTTCCTAAAGTAATTGTCATATCTAACAGGATACTCTCTATACTATTACTTATTTGGTATTTTAGTTACATTATATATATACTATTTCACTCAAATCACTACCCTCTCTACCATTCATATTTTTCTTTAGATCATCGTTTTGCTTTTTTAGAATTCATATCTCCTGTTACATCTAATTACAAATTACTATATTAGAAGAACTCATCAGAGTAACAAACTCTAAAACGATGCGAGAATAACGAAAATAGACAAACCTCATAAAGTGAGCACGTGTGTGGCATAGATAGTTTTGGATCCCAGTGTACCTGTTAGCACAAAAGTTAGATCCGTTGTCAATCCGGCACCAAGCACGTGACCTCTATTCGATGTAGCTATGCAATAGTCCTAATAAAAAGTATGTAAACGTTAATGATAACTTATCAGAATTCTTAAGATCTCTAAATTGTTTTTAATTGTAAACCATGTTTCCTGTCCCTACAAAATCATGTAACTTTCACAACCATGCTTCAATACTTGTTATTTAGGAACAAATTGTTTTAGGCACAACTCTTAGGTCCCACTGGTTGATAAAAAAAGATGAAATTCACTTACCAGCCCATGGGTAGAACTGGTCAGATTTTAGTTGTTCCTTTTTTTTAACACAATTGTATACTTATAAATAGAAAAACTCTAGAAAACAGCGGGTCAACAAGATGCATGAAAAAACGATACTATTTTAACCGAACTTGTAATCCCATAACTTACTATGGTTCAAACATCCCTAAAGTTTGCACTAATCAAGGTGGATATATAATAACATCGAGTCAGTGAGATCACATATAAATACTACTAATACCTAAAGCATTTGTGTAGCCATGGTTTGTTACCACCTTCTCTATCTATTTATGTTCATCAATGCCCTGGTACAATCCCAAAATGTGATCAGACATGAAGTCGTGACCTGTCAAAATAACAACAATTGGTAGCCTCTGTAAATAACATCAGAAAGTGTCATTCAAATATATTTCATTGAATTAACTTTTTTTGACGATAAATTCATCATTCCTGTTATGTGTTTCCTCAAAATGTCAAATGGTTTAAAAAAGAAAAGTAGTTCAAATAACAATGTTTTTCTCTAGTTAAACATCTTAAAATTAGTCATTTCAAGTTCTTTTTAAGGCATAAATGAACTTTTCTCAGGAGTCTTTATATAACAACCCGTAATTTTCATCAATGTAATATTCATCTATTAAATTAGATGCACTGTAATATCCATCTATTATATACCACTTTTCTACAGGGAAATTTTTGCTTTATCTCATTATGCAACGTAACTTGCATCTCTAAAGTAAACGAGCTCACGCAACCTCTATCAATGCCATTCTATCTATGTTTACATCATGTAAACATCCTAATATGTCAAGTCTATATCTTAATATCATTTTACCAAGTACATTATCCATTTAATGTACTTTTCAAAATGTT
>BQNB010045863.1:0-40465 GCA_026074375.1 Tanacetum coccineum | reverse complement strand
GTTGTTTTGGACAATATGCTAAGTCATCAAAATTTAAGAAAAGTAGCAGTGATTTTCTAAAAACGATAAAATCACTTCCGCAAGCCTAAACAAACCAATAACTTTTGTAAAAGAAGGACAAAATGAGGCTCCCAGAAGTGGGGTTTTTGTTAAAAATTTTTGTTAAACCTGTTGGTCCTCAAACTCATTTTTCAAACGCTCGATGTACCCAAACACTCATTACAAGTGTCGAAACCACCAATCAAGAATACCATCCGGTTTTACGTAATGGATTTGGATACACTCAAACTCTAGTAGACCAAAGACCTCTTTTACCTGTAGAGAACGTGGGGGGGGTGTAAATAAATTTCCGTTTGAAAACTTAAAACTTTTGTATCAAATGTCAAATCAAACTTGACGTATTATGAAAAGTACTAAATATAGTCTATGACTATATGAATAATGAAAAGCATAGAATAAGCAAGTAGTGACAACACAAGCATAAACAACAAGTCACAACTCATCCATAAACATAAAATAAATAGAGAGGGATAAATAAAAGAGAATGCAAAACGAACACGATGATTTATATTGGTTTGGTCACGGAGCTCCTCTCTGCCCTACTTTACTCCCCAAGTAACCAACTCGAGAGTTATTCCACTAGATCAACAAGCTCTCTTCTTGGCAAAGAAAACCTTACACAATGTCGCTTATACTTTTTCCGGTACAAAGCTAAATACCAAGTCCTAGTTTAAGGTAGAACCAACCTATCATCGCTTACACTTTATCCGATACAAAGCTAAATACCATGTTCTTACACTCCGGGTAGAACCCACCCAAACCCGTTATTATTATGGCCTAATAAAACGAACCTTGTGTTTTATGGCACAAACACATAAACCATCTAATCTAGTTGGTGATACAAGATAATGATACAAATGTGAGTACAATGATGATCTAATACAATGTGTCTAATAGATATAAACGACTAATCTAAATGAACTTCCATTAATAGGAAGCCTTCAAATGGATGATTGATGATGAGATCTCCAATCTTGTAGATCTTCAAATGTATATGCTTTGTGGTGGATGGAAATGGCAAGATCTCTAAGGCTTGCTTTGGTGGATCATCTTGGAAGCATCCTCTTGGTGATTGATAAAACTTTTAATGAAGAAACTTGATGATTTTGAAGATAAATAGCAAGTTTAGGGGAGGATTATTAGGATTAAAAGCCTTCTTGAAGTTACTGCTATTAAGGTATTAGTTACTACTGCTAAGCATAAATTAGTGTTGTTAGTAATCTTAATGAAAAATATGCTAAGTAGTTAGTACTGCTAGTGTAAGTTAGTACTGCTAGTGTATATTACTACTACTAGTTACTACTGCTAGTAATGTTAATACTGCTAGAGTAAAGTTAGTACTGCTAGTGTAACTTAGTACTGCTGGTGAAGATTGAAGAAAACTTTCTAAGTAGTTAATGTTGCTTGTACACTGTTAGTGCTGCTGGTACAAAAGTTACTACTGTTGGTGTTGAAAGTTAATGCTGCTAGTATAAAAGTTACAACTGCTGAAAGATTACAACTGTTGAAAGGATAAAGACTGCTTAGAGAAAAGATAAAGATTGCTTATAGGATATGTATGAGATATTTTTATAAAAGATACATATAAGTTATTTGTTTAGAAGATCATGATAACTTAGGAAAATATTGTAATCCCATTGGGACTCCTTGGTGTATAAAAGGAGGTCCTAGGGTATAGAATTCTATGTATCAAAGTATCAAATCGAGTCATTCATAGAATTGTCATAACTTCAAGATTTTGTAACCCTAATACTAGGAGAGTATTCGTATTATCTGTAATAATAATATTGGAGCTTTTATTGTTGAATTATATTGTTTTGTGTTACTGTTTCATTGAAGAATTCTTTTTATATTAAAGATTTGATTCCGCATAATCTTTAGTATTATCAAACAAAGTTTCTATCATAAGTTGTGTTGGATTTTTATACTTGCATAAAACTAACCTTACACAAGCTAAGTAATTCAATATCCATTGAAGTAGGATCAACAAGAGGTATCAGAGCTTGTTGAGAAGCTTTGAAAGAACCTGTTTGAATACACAAGATCTCATTGCTAGAAGATGTGGAGTCAAAATTTGCACATATGGTGGCTGCATCTAAGGTTCCAATGCTCAAACCTGGTGAGTTTGAGATTTAGAGGATAAGGATAGAACAATACATCCAGATGATTGACTATGCTCTATGGGAGGTCATAGAGAATGGAAACTCTGCACCAAAAACAACAGTTATGAAAGGTGTTGAAAAAGTAATACCTCTTACAACTGTTGAAGAGAAGGCTCAGAAGAGATTAGAGGTGAAGACCAGAAGCACTTTGATGATGGGTATTCCTAATGAACATCAATTAAAGTTTAACTCAATCAAGGATGCGAAGTTACTACTAGAAGCTATTGAAAAGAGATTTGGGGGTAATGCTGCTATAAAGAAAACTCAAAGAAATTTCTTAAAGTAGCAGTATGAAAACTTCTTTGCTCCTAGCTCAGAGACCTTTGATCAAACTTTTGATAGGCTTTAAAAGCTTGTGAGTCAGTTGGAGATTTTAGGTGAAAAACTTTCACAAGAAGATGTGAACCAGAAACTATTGAGAAGTTTGTCACCAGAATGGAACACACATGTTGTTGTATGGAGGAATAAGACTGAATTAGAGACAATGAGCATGGATGATCTCTACAACAATCTCAAAGTATATAAACCAGAAGTCAAAGGGACATCAAGCTCAAATACAAGCACATAAAATATGGCTTTTGTGTCATCTAACAACTCTGGCAGCACTAATGAAGCAGTTAACACTGCTTATGAAGTTTCTGCTGTTAGCACTTAAGTTAGTGCTGCTAACTCCACAAATGTTGATAACTTGAGTGATGATGTTATCTATGCTTTCTTTGCAAGTCAACCAAACAGTCCACAACTTGACAATGAGGACTTGTAACAAGTTAATCCTGATGATTTAGAAGAGATAGACTTAAGGTGGCAGATGGCTATGCTAACAATGAGGGCAAGGTGATTCTTAAAGAACACTAGAAGAAAGCTTACTGTGAATGGTACAGAAACCATTGGGTTTGATAAGTCCAAGGTGGAGTGTTACAACTGCCACAAAAGGGGACACTTTGCAAGGGAATGCAAGGCTCCAAGGAACCAAGAAAATAGGAATAGGGAAAGCACAAGAAGAAGTGTGCCAATGGAGACAACTACTTCCAATGCTTTGATCTCATGTGATGGTCTTGGTGATTATGATTGGAGTGATCAAGCAGAAGAAGGTCTAAACTACTTTGCTTCTTTCTGGCTTATCTTCTATAAGTTCTAAACTTAGGTGTCTACGGATTTTAAACTGTTCATATCTTGGTTGGAGAATGTTAAATTATTTATAAAGAACAAAATGAATAACTTTTATAGACCTTAAGGACATTATAGTTTAAATACTATTGTTGATAAAACAGGTTTTAGAGGTGTAGGAAGAAGACTTCTAGTTTATAAGAAAAATGAGTTTGTTTATGAAGAAGATATTAAGCTCTTAAAACGTAAGATTTATTTAAAAGAAGTAGCCATTATAGAGCTTAGGAGAAAGTTAGAACTGGCTTAAAAACAAAAGGATGAAACTCAGCTAACTGTAGAAAAATTTGAGAATTCATCTAAAAACTTAAACAAACTACTAGATTGTCAGATAGTTGATAAGTGCAAAACAGGTTTAGGTGCCTCCAAAACATGATTTGTTTAGTCTAGAGGAGTTAGTAAATGAGCCTATAGTAAATGAGCCTACAGTTAAGAAGTCTGTAGTTGTGATAGTGAGCTTTAAGTTAGGCAGACAATACTTAAGTTTTTATCAGGAAGATTATGGTGCTCATATGTAGGATTGGGTGTTTGATAGTGAGGAAGAAGATATGCCTCAGGCTAAGAAAGAGAAGAAAAAAGTTAAGTCTAGTTTTGCTAAAATAAAGTTTGTTAAATCTAAAGAGCAAGTAAAATCTCCTAGGAAAACAACTGTTAAACAAGGTAATCAAAATAGGCTGAACACACATAGTACTAGAGGAAACCAAAGAAACTAGAATAACATGATGTCTCAAAGATTAGGAAGTAATTTTGAGATGATTAACAAAGCTTGTTATGTGTGTGGAAGTTTTGATCTCTGCAGTTTATGTTTGTTTATTACTAATCTCGAGACCGGTTAATAATAAAAAGATGGTTAAAAACCAGTGTGGGAAACTAATACCCACAAGGGTGAATCATAGATTTTTTCTAGAATGACTCACCTATTGTCCTAAAAGGAAACATGTTCCAAAAGCAATATTAATGAGGTCTGGCCTAGTATCACTTACTACTGCTACACCAGTTAATATTGCTCAACCTAGAACAACAGTAAATAGTGCAAGACCAATGATAAATGTTTTTAATCTGCATTTCAACTGTTTAGGAAAGACCCATATTAACAAACAAAACAGCAAAAAAACTAAACCAGAATTTTATACAGAGGGATATAGTTGTTAGTGGTAAGAATGTTTATACTGCTAGGCCAAAAAGCAGTAGTTAATATTAATGCTAGGGCCAAAAAGCTAGTACTTAATGCTTTTAAGGGAAACCAGGTTAATGCTGTTAAGCTCTCAACTTGTTTGGGTTTGGAAACCAAGATACAGTAAAGCCATGTTTCTAAACACAACAGTGCATCAACAATTCTAAAAAGGTTTGATTATATTGATGCACAAGGTAGATCTAAGTCAGTGATGGCTTGGGTCCCTAAAAAAAACTAATTTTCTTACCACATGTGCAGGGCAATCCACAAATGGATTTACAGGACCAAGGAGTAATTGACAGTGGATGCTCAAGGTACATGACAGGGAACATGAACTATCTTACTGACTTTAAAGAAACTGATGGAGGATATGTTGCCTTTGGAGGTAACCCCAAAGGAGGGAAAATCATAGGCAGAGGTACAATTAAAAATGGTAATTTAGATTTTAAGAATGTGTATTTTGTAAGAGAGTTACAGTTTAACCTCTTTAGTGTCTCACAAATGTGTGACAAAAATAATAGTGTTCTCTTTAATGACACTGAATGTATTATTTTATCTCCAAACTTTAAGTTAACTGATGAAAGTTAAGTTTTACTTAAAGTTCCTAGAAAGAACAATATGTATAGTGTTGATTTAAAGAATATTGTTCCTAAAGGAGGTCTAACTTGTCTCTTTACAAAAGCCACATCTAATGAATCTAAACTTTAGCATAGAAGGCTTGGACACATAAATTTCAAAACTATGAATAAACTGGTTAAGGGAAATCTTGTAAGAGGTTTACCTTCAAAACTTTTTGAAAATGATCAAACCTGTGTTGCTTGTCAAAAAGGAAAGCAACATAAAGCTTCTTGTAAGTCCAAAACAGTAAGTTCAATCAGCCAACCTTTACATATGTTGCACATGGATTTGTTTGGTCCAACATTTGTAAAAAGCTTAATGAAAAAGATGTATTGCCTAGTTGTCACAGATGATTACAGTAGGTTTAGTTGGGTTTTCTTTCTAGCTACTAAGGATGAGACTAGTGGCATTCTTAAGTCCTTTATAACTAGAGTAGAAAATCTAATAGATCAAAGGGTTAAGGTAATTAGGTGTGACAATGGAACTGAGTTCAAGAATAAGGAGATGAATCAGTTTTGTGAAAGAAAAGGTATTAAGAGAGAATTTAGTGTAGCTAGAACTCCTCAACAAAATGGAGTAGCTGAGAGGAAAAATAGAACACTAATTGAGGCTGCTAGACAATGTTAGCAGATTCTAAAAGCTACCCTACTAACTTTTTTGGGCTGAAGCAGTTAATACTACTTGCTATGTCAAAATAGGTTTAATGTAACTAGAGCTCATAACAAGACCTCTTATGAACTTTTTCTTGGTAGAAAACCAGCTGTTAGATTAATGAGACATTTGGGTGTCCAGTTTACAATTCTCATACCAAGATCACTTAGGCAAAGTTTGATGGTAAGCTGATGACGATTCTATTGTTGGTACTCAATCAATAGTAAAGCATTTAAAGTATTCAACGTAAACTAGGATATGTTGAAGAAAGAACATGCATGTCCATTTTAGTGAGAATAATACCAAAATATTGCCAGGAAGTGGATCCAAAATAGTCTTTTGATATTGAAGCACTAACAAATTTAATGAATATAAGCCATTATTACAGGAAATCAGTCTAATTGTAATGCAGTACAATAGCATGTGAAATGCATGTAAAGCATAAGGAGATAATACCTGTAATAGATACATTCTGCTACCATTGTGGCCTGCTGATCTACAATCTCTTTAAAATTCAAAGAGTTATCTCTTATGCAGATTCAAACTTTCAAGAGATAATGAAAAAAAGGTTACTGAAGAACTAGGAGAAGAAGGTAGTGATTCAAGTAAAGGGGATGAAAGTAATGATCAAGAGAAGGATGATAAAAACACTAACAATGTTAATGCTGCTAGCATAAATAAAGTTAATGATGTTGGTAGAAAATCAAGCATTGAACTTCCAGATGATCCAAATATGCCTGAAATGGAAGATATTGTCTATTCAGGTGATGATGAAGATGTTGGTAGAGAGGCTGACATGAACAATTTAGATGTATTTATGCCTATCAGCCCTATTCAAACTACAAGAATACACAAAGATCATCCAGTTGAACAAATTATTGGAGATTTGAATTCAGCACCTCAAACAAGAAGAATGACAAAGAATTTAAAAGAACATGGTTTGTTTAGTTCAGTTCAGCAAAGAACAAATTATAAAGACTTTCAAAATTGCTTGTTTGCTTGCTTTTTATCACAAAAAGAACCCAAAAAGGTAATTCATGCATCAAAAGCATCCAAGTTAGATAGAAGCTATGCAGGATGAGCTTCTACAATAAATCCAAATACAATAATTTTGACCTTGGTGGATTTACTAAAAAGCAAAAAGAGGCAATTGGCACAATTGGGATTACCCGAAGAAAAAGGATTAAAGAGGAAGTGGAGATTAAAAATAAAGCAATATTGTTCTCAAGGTACCTGAAGCAGCTCATGCCATGCCATGGGCAACACTGAAGAAAATGATGACTGATAAATACTGCCCGAGGGGTGAGATCAAGAAGATTGAGACTGAGATGTGGAATCTTAAGGTCAAGGGCACCGATGTGGTGGCCTATAGTCGACGATTTCAGCAACTAGCTTTGATGTGTTCCAGGATGTTCCCAGAAGAGATAGACAAGATTGAAAAGTATA
Organism: Tanacetum coccineum; assembly: GCA_026074375.1. Taxonomy (NCBI): domain Eukaryota; kingdom Viridiplantae; phylum Streptophyta; class Magnoliopsida; order Asterales; family Asteraceae; genus Tanacetum; species Tanacetum coccineum. Next base: position 33,190 of record BQNB010045863.1, on the reverse strand, counting down.
TCGGTGGCTTGCCCGATATGATACATGGCAGTGTAAAGGCATCAAAGCCGAAAACCATGCAAGAGGCTATCGAGTTTACAACTGAGTTGATGGATGAGAAGACCCATGCCTATGCTGAACGTCAGGCAGAAAAGAAAAGAAAGTATGATGATCTTTCCAAGAACAATCAAAACCAACAACAGCAGAATAAGAGGCAGAACACAGGCCAGGCCTACACTGCAGGCAATAGTGACAGGAAACCATACGCCGGGTCTAAACCTCTATGTTCCAAGTGTAATTACAATCATGAAGGTCCTTGTCCACCTAGGTGCAATAACTGCAAAAAGGTTGGCCATCTGGCCAAGGATTGTAGAAGCCGACCTGCAAATGCTAACAACAACAACAATAATCAGAAGGGAAATGGTTGCTATGAGTGCGGAGCTCAAGGACACTTTAAAAGAAACTGCCCAAAACTGAAAAACAATGACTGTGGTAATCAAGCTAGGAATGACAGGGCTCTAGCGAAGGTGTATATGGTTAGAAATGTGGGGGCAAACCCAGACAACATCGTTGCGGGTACGTTCCTTTTAAACAACCGCTATGCTTATATCTTATTTGATACGGGTGCCGATAGGAGTTTTGTGTCTACTACATTTAGCTCCCAAATTAACATCACGCCATCTACCCTAGATCACTATTATGATGTCGAACTAGCTGGCGGGAGAATAATTAGGTTAAACACTATCCTTAGTGGTTGCACAGTAAACTTCCTAAACCATCCATTCCATATAAACTTAATGCCTGTAGAACTTGGTAGTTTCGATGCTATAATCGGTATGGATTGGTTGGCGAAGTACCAAGCGGTCATTGTGTGTGCCGAGAAGATTGTTCGCATCCCCTGGGGAAATGAAACCTTAATCATACACGGTGATGGAAGTAACCAGGGAAATGTGACACGATTAAACATCATTTCGTGCACTAAAATGCAGAAGTACATGCAAATAAGATTTCCTATCTTTTTGGCACATGTCACTACAAAAGAGGTTGAAGACAAGTCGGAGAAGAAGCGACTTGAGGACGTACTAATAGTTTGAGACTTTCCTGAAGTATTTCCTGAGGACTTGCCGGGTCTTCCTCCGACTCGACAAGTGGAGTTTCAAATTGATTTGGTACCTAGTGTCGCACCTGTAGCACGGGCACCCTATCGATTGGCGCCTTCCGAAATGAAAGAGTTATCAGAGCAACTACAAGAGTTATCTGACAAAGGATTTATAAGACCCAGATCCTCACTATGGGGAGCTTCGGTCTTGTTTGTCAAGAAGAAAGACGGATCATTCCGAATGTGCATTGATTACCGAGAATTGAATAAACTAACGGTGAAGAACCATTATCCACTTCCAAGAACTGATGATCTATTTGATCAGCTTCAAGGGTCGAGTGTTTACTCGAAGATCGACTTAAGGTCAGGTTATCACCAACTGAGGGTTCAAGAAGAAGACATTCCAAAAACCGCTTTCAGAACTCGTTATGGCCACTATGAATTTCAAGTTATGTCATTTGGTTTGACGAACGCACCTGTTGTATTCATGGACTTTATGAATCGGGTTTGCAAACCATATCTGGATAAATTTGTGATTATCTTTATTGATGATATTCTGATATATTCGAAGAACAAGAAAGAACACGAAGAGCACCTTAAGCTAATCTTAGAGTTGCTTAAGAAAGAGGAGTTGTATGCCAAATTTTCCAAGTGTGAATTTTGGATTCCCAAAGTACAGTTCCTCGGTCACGTGATTGATAGTGAAGGAATTCATGTGGATCCAGCCAAGATTGAATCCATTAAAGATTGGACATCTCCTAAGTCACCAACAGAGATTCGTCAATTTTTAGGTCTTGCTGGGTATTATCGAAGATTCATTGAAGGGTTTTCAAAGATCGCCAAACCAATGACTAAGCTTACTCAAAAGAAGGTCAAGTTTGTTTGGGGCGATAAACAAGAAGCAGCTTTTCAACTGTTGAAGCAGAAATTGTGCAGTGCACCAATCCTTGCCTTACCTGAGGGAAGCGAAGATTTCATCGCATACTGCGACGCTTCAAAGAAGGGTTTGGGCGCTGTGTTGATGCAAAGAGAAAAGGTGATTTCTTATGCATCACGCCAGTTGAAAATTCATGAGAAGAACTATACGACTCATGATTTAGAACTTGGAGCAGTAGTGTTCGCTCTCAAGATTTGGAGGCACTATCTGTACGGAACCAAGTGTATAGTGTTCACTGATCATAAGAGCTTACAACACATTCTTGATCAGAAGGAACTAAACATGAGACAACACCGATGGTTAGAGTTGCTTAGTGATTATGATTGTGATATTCGTTACCACCCGGGGAAAGCCAATGTCGTTGCTGATGCTTTGAGCATGAAAGAATGAGAACCATCGTTAAGAGTTCGAGCCTTAGTCATGACTATTAGTTTGGATCTTCCTAAACAAATCTTGAATGCTCAGACTAAAGTACGGAAACCAGAGAACATCAAGAATAAAGATGTTGGAGGAATGTTGGTTGAAAACGCTAAAAATCCGGAGGCGATTAGGATGGAAAAGTTGGAACCCCATGCGGATGGAACCCTATGCCTCAATGGCAGGAGTTGGCTACCTTGTTATGGCGATTTGCGGACGGTGATCATGCACGAGTCCCACAAATCAAAATACTCTATACATCCGGGTTCTGACAAGATGTACCAAGATATGAAGAAGCTATATTGGTGGCCCAATATGAAAGCCGACATCGCCACCTATGTTAGCAAGTGTTTGACCTGTGCTAAGGTCAAGGCTGAACATCAAAGACCATCAGGATTGTTGGTACAACCCAAGATACCTGAATGGAAGTGGGACAACATCACTATGTATTTTGTCGACACCATTTGGGTGATTGTTGACCGACTCACTAAGTCTGCGATCTTCACACCGATGAGAGAGACTGATCCTATGGATAAACTTGCAAGAATATACCTAAAGGAGGTTGTCACGAGGCATGGAATACCTGTTTCAATCATTTGTGATCGCGACCCGAGATTCGCATCAAATTTCTGGAGGTCACTTCAGAACGCTTTGGGTACTAATTTAGATATGAGTACTGCGTACCATCCACAAACAGACGGACAAAGCGAGAGGACCATTCAAACTCTCGAGGATATGCTGCGTGCTTGTGCGATCGACTTTGGAAAGGGTTGGGTTAACCATTTGCCATTAGTCGAGTTCTCATATAACAATAGCTATCACGCTAGCATCAAGGCCGCACCATTCGAAGCACTTTCAAAGTGTTGTTCACCTGTTTGTTGGACCAAAGTTGGAGAAGCTTAAATCCTCGGTCCAGAACTAATTCAAGAGACGACTGAGAAAATCGTCCAAATCAAGCAAAGGATGCAAGCCGCTCGTGATCGACAGAAGAGTTACGCTTATCTGAAGCGTAAACTGATGGAATTCCAAGTCGGGGATAAAGTTATGCTTAAAATTTCACCTTGGAAAGGGGTCGTACGTTTTGGCAAACGGGGGAAGTTAAACCCAGGTATGTAGGACCTTTCAAGGTGTTAGAAAAGGTCAGAGAGGTTGCGTATAAGCTCGAGCATCCTAAAGAGCTGAGCAGAGTTCATAATACATTCCATGTGTCCAACCTGAAAAAGTGTCATGCCAACGAACCATTAGCCGTTCCGTTGGATAGACTTTATCTTGATGACAAGCTTCATTTTGTTGAGGAACCATTAGAAATAGTAGGCCGTGAAGTTAAACGGTTGAAACAAAGCCGGATCCCATTAGTCAAGGTTCGTTGGAACTCCAAGAGAGGTCCTGAGTTCACGTGGGAACGTGAAGACCAATTCAAGAAGAAATATCCACACCTCTTCACCAAGACCGCACCGTCGTCAAGTGTTACATCGTGAGCCTTGAGGACAAGGCTCGTTTAATGGGGGAAGTCCATAACACCCCGTGTTTTCAAGTCATTTACGATGTCGATAAATCTACTATTTATTTTTAGTGTTGTACGCGTTTGTTTTAAATCGTAAACGTTAAGTTAAATCGCGTAAGCTAAAAATTGTCGTTCAATGTAAACGGGCATCAAACAATTAAACGTTTACATCAATCAAGTATTAAATAATTATTTTGAGAATAATTATGGTCTTTATTCATTTTATTTTTATTGGTTGCGTAAAGTGTTTACGTTTCACGATAAAGTACGTTTAGGCATACCCGGAACCACCAAAACTTGTCTACACTTCAACAAATACCCACTTTTATACCCAATACCTAAAATTATATCATTTTCTTAACCAAGAAAGCTATAGGGCCGGTTTTGGTGAATAAAACACACAAAGATATTGCCAACTCTTCTAGAATGAAAACCATGTGCAAGTAAATCAAGTTAGTCAATATTTTCTTACAAGTTTACTTACACACTTAACATTCCCATGCTTTCTTACACCAACACCATGCTTTTCTTACAAGCTAGTCATTCATAGTTTAATCATGGTTAGGTTAAGGCAACCAATAGCTAGTTAACTCATGCTATAAAAGGCTTGCTATGCAAGTGAACTCACACTTCCATTTAACAAGTAAAAATTTCACAAACACTCTCTCTTTCTCCCTCAAAACCCACGGCATCAAACCACAATTATACACAATCCATACCTTGATTTTATAAGATCATACACACATATACACATCATTCCTAAGACATACTAAGGTGTTTGCAAGCATTGGTTAAAGGTTTTCAAGGTTTAATCAAGTTATTGCAAGATTAGAGTTTTCTTGAGAAAACTAGGGTTTCAAGTGTGCAAGCTTGGGTTTTTAATCTAAACAAGGGTTTAGATTGTGTTGTCTATCATCATTGTTCATCATAAGGTCATCTAAAAACCTTAATCTCTTTATTTCTTATGATTATATGTGTATATGATGTTTATATAGCTAAATCACCATTTAGGACTTTTGAACATGTAAATGGAGTTTTTACTTGTGATGATCATTTTGTACACTTTTTCTTATGTTATGATGTTGTTAATATTATGATATAATGGAAGTATAAGTGATGTACCATGTTGGTTAAGTATAAAAATGTATATGTACAAATTAGGGTTTTTAAAGTACTTAAGGAAATTTATGATTTTATGTAAAAGTTATGAACTTGTTATCTTGGACAAATAGACAAATCATGGACCTAAGTACATTACTATATGTATAACATAGTATATTATGAGTTATTAAGAACTTGTGGAAATTTACTTAGTTGAAAAGTATATAAAACAAGTTAAACAAATAAGTATATATATGTATCATTAAGGGGCTGTTTGGAATCCGAATTTCCAACAGTGGGTTTGACATTTTATAAAAATAATACGTCTCATGACGATTCCAAAAAGGTAAGAAACTCGAAAAACGGATTAATAACGAAGAAGACGAACGAGTTATGAATTTCGCGAGTTTACGACAATTAATACTTTTATAAAACTATTTTTATAAAAGTTACTATTCATGACAGAAAGTTATATTTTTGTAAACCTCATAAAATTATAGAACTTTCAATAATGAGAACGTCCTCGAAAGAATCATTAAAAACAGAGCTATAACGAGTAAAATACGATATTTACGGGTTTTACGACAACAAATACGATCTAAATAAAAGTCACATCTGGTGTGAACAGTAAAAGTTACTGTTCATCAGAAGGGTCAAAATATTAAAAATGTCAAATTATGATAACTCGTCCTAATACGAAAAGATGGGCATAAGAAACGTTAAAATCGGGCTTAAAACGCGAAAGTTACGCCAGTTTTACTAAAACGGTAATTATAAACGTTTTTACTAATTAAACACAATTTTACCAAAACAATTAGATGGTGATTGAACTATATAGACCTATATGTGGTATTAATCAAAGTACTATATTACTAGGGAGTTTCATAATGAGGCCTCTTCGGGGTGGCGTATCGACGAGTTGTTGGATTTACGATTTAAAGTGTCCTAGCTCCTCATACGTTCACTACACGACCTCTTAATTATGATAGCCCGAACGATAGTATGATGAGCTATACGACCTATAAATAATCAAAGTGTTTAGTACTTATACGACCTATATTGGATTAGGTTGCCTTCGGATTCCTTCGTGACGCATTTTCTATTTTGAATACTTGTTGATTTCCATTCACTCAAGGTGAGTTCATAGCCCCCTTTTTCTACAATTGTTTTACAAAATCTACGGGGTGAATTACATTGCTTGTTTTACTATTGGACACAAGTGTTTTTCAAAGTGTATGCTATCCAGATTACTGCCTGATTATTAATGCCTAAGTTACCTTATTGCCGTGAAGTCCCTATTTATCATGAACCGTTAATTGCTATTATAGTGAGCGCTGGTGTTATGGATAGATCTATCGGGACTAACAATCCCCACCAAAATGATTAACTACAAATTAGGGTTTATAAAAGTTTCATAATATGTTTCAAGTTAAAGAAATACAAATGACCATTATAGGTTAATTACTGGTCCTTATAACAATGTTATATGATCATTAAAATTATTGATTATTAACAAGATGAGAAGACTTGTATTACTTTATTGTTATTAAGTAAAAAGTATAAAAGTGGTAAAACATAAAAAAAATAGGACTTAATTTGGACTCATGAACGGACATGCCAACTTTCTGTCCGTATTTCGTTTATAAGGAAATACTTATTTTATATTTTTTATAATATAAATACATTTACACACGATTCCGAAAAGTAAGAAACTTGTCAAACGGTTTTTCAATAACGAAAACGTTATGTTTTAATAAAACTATTATATACGATAAATAAACGGTATATTATGAAATAATTTTTATAAAAACTTTTTTATAAAATTATTCAATACAGCTAGTTTGATATTTTTAACAAATAATACATATTTTTAGGATTCCAAAATGATAAGAATTGTAATTTTTTAATTAATAACGAATGAGTTATGAATTTCGCGAGTTTACGACAATTAATACTTTTATAAAACTATTTTTATAAAAGTTACTATTCATGACAGAAAGTTATATTTTTGTAAACCTCATAAAATAAGAACTTTCAATAACGAGACGAGAACGTCCTCGAAAGAATCGTTAAAAACGGAGCTATAACGAATAAAATACGACATTTACGGGTTTTACGACAACAAATACGATTTAAATAAAAGTCACGTCTGATGTGAACAGTAAAAGTTACTGTTCACCAGAGGGTCAAAATATTGAAAATGTCAAATTATGATAACTCGTCCTAATACGAAAAGATGGGCATAAGAAACGTTAAAATCGGGCTTAAAACGCAAAAGTTATGCTAGTTTTACTAAAACGATAATTATAAACGTTTTTACTTATTAAACGTAATTTTACCAAAACCATTAGTTGGTGATTGAACTATATAGAATTATATGTGGTTATCAAAGTACTATATTACTAGGGAGTTTCATAATGAGGCCTCTTCGGGGTGGCGTATCGACGAGTTGCTGGATTTACGACTTAAAGTGTCCTAGCTCCTCATACGTTCACTACATGACCTCTTGATTATGATAGCCCGAACGATAGTATGATGTGACTAACATAGACCTGTATATGATGTTAGTTAATCGAAGTACATGGTACTTATACGACCTATGATAATTTAGGTTGCATTCGATCTTTTACGTGACGCTTTATCTGCGATATTTGGATTATCTGAACTCAAGGTGAGTTCATAGCCCCACATTTTTACGATTTCAATGATTTATAATTATGGGGTGGAAACATGCTTTGTTTTATAAATTGGACGCAAGTATTGATTACATGTTGCCTAAGTAGCGATAACCCAAGTTAAGCCCATTATCATGAACTGTCAATTGCATAGATGTAGTTGGGAATTACATTATGTGAGCGCGAATGTTATTTAATAGATCTATTCGGGAAACGACCTCCCCGTTCGGGTGACTAGCTATCACCGGGAACGAACGTTATAGCATGTCGAATTTGGGATGTTTAGGGTTAGACATCCTGATGGGCGTAAATTGCAATATATAGTTTAATTGCAAGAAAGATTGTCGAGCTTCAGTGTCATGAGCTTAGTGTAAATGTAATCTAGTTTTGTGAGATCTGCATGTGTTGCATTATCACTAAAAAGTCTTGCGGTCCTGCATATTATGATTTATCAAACCTATGAATTCACCAACAATTTTGTTGACGTTTTAAGCAATGTTTTCAGGAGGTCAATAGGCATAAGGTGCTAGGGATGCATTGGATTATATTTTGGATTTCACGCTTAAAGATTTATGTGCATCACATTTTGGGAAATGTATCATCATCTTTTGTAATATTCAACAATGAACAAGTAAAGCTATATGCTTTTGTATTAAGTCTTTCAATTAAATCCAATGTATCATTTTAAACGACTTTTTGTGTCGTTCTTATATATCTTGTGCTATTGATCTTGAAGTAACACGCCCCGGACCCTTATTCCGCTGCGACCCAATTTGGGGGTGTTACAGATTGGTATCAGAGCCAAGGTTATAGAGAACCAGGTCAAATGTTTTTGCTGGACTATAACCGTTTTCAAACATTGCATACATAAAAAGGGTTTTTATGGGACACACTATTTGTTGCATTAGTGGGACTAGATGCATTCATAATTGATATACGTGGTTATAATATATTACGTATATTACAATAAGAGCCTTATATAATATATACTCATAAGTTGTTTCTGCTGGTCACAGTAGTCATGTCAGCTGATTCTGCCGTTACCTATACTTCTGTTCACTCTGAGGCACGATCTTGGAGTATTCCATCTGAGGATCCTTACGAGGAGGCTGCCCGATAGTTGTTGGAGCATGCACCACCTTCTCTAGAGTATATACCTGATCCCATAGAGCTGGAGGATCATGTACCAGTATACATTCCGGAGCCTGAGCATCCTGAGGACTTAGTGCCAGCTGAGGATGAGGCACCTACACCTCTACTACCACTATCCTTTTTATCTCCACGTATTCGACCCCTTAGCCCTAGAGCACTCGAGGTTGAGATGAGAGATATAGCATCAGCCTTCTATCATTCACTACACCCCACAGGGACCCCACCATTGTTACCTATACCACTACCTGCACCATCTACTAGCCGCAGAGCTGATATTCCCGAGGCTGACACACACCTCGGAAGGAATACTACTACTTACTACTCCTAGACTCATGGGTGTGAGATTGGAGAGAGTTCTGCTGCTGCTGCTGCGAGACAGCCAGGACCCACTATGGCCCATAGAGTCGATCATAGTCATGTAGACACTATGGAGACCAGGTTGAGATATTGAGAGGAGGATGTTGCCGCCTTAGAGATGGTCAAACATGAGGTTAGTTACAGGTAGAGTTCACAGTGAGTGAGTTTGGAGTTTCACTCAACGGAAATCACGATGCCCAGAAGGATCGTGCAGCTGTGAGAGCTGAGATTGAGGTATTGAGGAGAGAGAGACTTGCTTACGACCAAGAGGGTATGGAGACCATCAGGCCTTGGGCTAGGTCTGAAGCTTACTACAGGGCATTAGAGGCACGAGTTACAGTATTAGAGACTGAGGTGCGTCACCACGAAGTCGGCAGCGTCAGCTTCTGCAGATATTTGGTTGTTCAGATATCCATGCGTACCCAGGCCCTGGAGGCTGGAGCACGCGTTGACACATTGGAGGACACTGGTAGTAGTTCCTAGACTTTGGTTATGATTGTATCTACTATGCACTCTATTAAGTTTTATGGATTACTCCCAGCTAGCAAGCGGTATAGATCTTTGTTTTGGTTAGCTATCCTGTTTAGATCTTTTGTTTAGATTAGCTTATCCTGTATAGCTCTACCTAGTATTACGGTAACTCCTGGCTAGGTAGGGCTCTATGTTGATTTGCATTTTGTAAAACCTAGCGATAGGGGAAGCATTGTGTACCAAAATAGATCATGTATATTTCAAGTTTATATATGGAATGGATGTAATTAATTATGTCAATTCTTGTGTTGGTTGTATGTATCACTATTGTAATGCGAATCTTATTTTTATTTATGATGCATATGTGATGTCTACGTTTTTGATGTACTTAAAAAATCTAACGGGTATTGTATTTTCTTGTGATTGAAGAAAATGGCACCAAAGAGAACCACAAGGTCAACTCCAGTCACACCAACCCCAAATGCAACACCCACCACAACTGTTACTGAGGCACAACTTCAGGCCTTAATTGACCAAGGAGTTGCTGCTGCAATGGCTGAAGCAGAAGCAAGCAGGGTTAGGAATGGCTACAACAGCAATGGTTCAGGACCAAGGCCAGCACAAACTGCTCGCGAATGCTCTTACTCTGAATTCTTGAAATGCAAACCTTTGGACTTCAAAGGCACTGAGGGAGTCGTCGGACTCACTCGATGGTTTGAGAAAATGGAGTCTGTGTTTAGCATTAGCAATTGCACAGCATCTTGTCAAGTCAAATTTGCGACTTGCACTCTACAAGACGATGCTCTTACATGGTGGAATTCCCATGTTAAGACCACTACTCCTGAAGCAGCTCATGCCATGCCATGGGCAACACTGAAGAAAATGATGACTGATAAATACTGCCCGAGGGGTGAGATCAAGAAGATTGAGACTGAGATGTGGAATCTTAAGGTCAAGGGCACCGATGTGGTGGCCTATAGTCGACGATTTCAGCAACTAGCTTTGATGTGTTCCAGGATGTTCCCAGAAGAGATAGACAAGATTGAAAAGTATATCGGTGGCTTGCCCGATATGATACATGGCAGTGTAAAGGCATCAAAGCCAAAAACCATGCAAGAGGCTATCGAGTTTACAACTGAGTTGATGGATGAGAAGACCCATGCCTATGCTGAACGTCAGGCAGAAAGGAAAAGAAAGTATGATGATCTTTCCAAGAATAATCAAAACCAACAACAGCAGAATAAGAGGCAGAACACAGGCCAGGCCTACACTGCAGGCAATAGTGACAGGAAATCATACGCCGGGCCTAAACCTCTGTGTTCCAAGTGTAATTACAATCATGAAGGTCCTTGTCCACCTAGGTGCAATAACTGCAAAAAGGTTGGCCATCTGGCCAAGGATTGTAGAAGCCGACCTGCAAATAACAACAACCGCAACAACAACAACAACAATAATCAGAAGGGAAATGGTTGCTATAAGTACGGAGCTCAAGGTCACTTTAGAAGAAACTGCCCAAAACTAAAAAACAAAGATCATGGTAATCAAGCTGGGAATGACAATTCTCCAGTAAAGGTGTATGTGGTTGGAAACGCAGGGGCAAACCCAGACAATGTCGTTGCGGGTACGTTCCTTCCAAACAACCGCTATGCTTATATCTTATTTGATACGGGTGCCGATCGAAGTTTTGTGTCTACTGCATTTAGCTCCCAAATTGACATCACGCCATCTACACTAGATCACTATTATGATGTCGAACTAGCTGACGGGAGAATAATTGGGTTAAACACTATCCTTAAGGGTTACACATTAGACTTCCTAAACCACTAATTCAACATAAACTTAATGCCTGTAGAACTTGGTAGTTTCGATGCTATAATCAGTATGGATTGGTTGGCGAAGTACCATCCGGTTATTGTGTGTGTCGAGGAGATTGTTCGCATCCCCTGGGGGAAATGAAACCTTAATCATACACGGTGATGGAAGTAACCAGGTAAATATGACACGATTAAACATCATTTCGTGCATTAAAACGCAGAAGTACATGGAAAAAAGGTTTCCTATCTTTCAGGCACATGTTACTTCAAAAGAGGTTGAAGACAAGTCGGAGAAGAAGCGACTTGAGGACGTACCAATAGTTCAAGACTTTCCTGGAGTATTTCCTGAAGACTTTTTGGGTCTTCCTCCGACTCGACAAGTGGAGTTCCAAATTGATTTGGTACCTGGTGCTGCACCTGTAGCACGGGCACCTTATCGATTGGCTCCTTCCGAAATGCAAGAGTTATAGGAGAAACTAAAAGAGTTGTCCGATAAAGGCTTTATAAGACCCAGTTCCTCACCTGGGGGAGCTCCGGTCTTGTTTGTCAAGAAGAAGGATGGATCATTTCAGATGTGCATTGACTATCGGGAATCAAACAAACTAACAATAAAGAACCGTTATCAACTTCCCAGAATTGATGATTTATTTGATCAGCTTCAAGGGTCGAGTGTCTACTCGAAGATCAACCTAAGGTCAGGTTATCACCAACTGAGGGTTCGAGAAGAAGACATTCCGAAGACTGCCTTCAGAACTCGTTACGGCCATTACGAATTTCAAGTTATGCCGTTTGGTTTGACAAACGCACCTGCCGTATTCATGGACCTTATGAATCGGGTGTGCAAACCATATCTGGATAAATTTGTGATTGTCTTTATTGACGATATTCTGATATATTCGAAGAACAAGCAAGAACACGAAGAGCACCTTAAGCTAATCTTAGAGTTGCTTAAGAAAGAGGAGTTGTATGCCAAATTTTCCAAGTGTGAATTTTGGATTCCCAAAGTACAGTTCCTCGGTCATGTGATCGATAGTGAAGGAATTCATGTAGATCCAGCCAAGATTGAATCCATTAAAGATTGGACATCTCCTAAGTCACCAACGGAGATTCGTTAATTTTTAGGTCTTGCTGGGTATTATCGAAGATTCATTAAAGTATTTTTAAAGATCGCCAAACCTATGACCAAGCTCATCCAGAAGAAGGTCAAGTTTGAGTGGGGCGATAAACAAGAAATGGCTTTTCAACTGTTGAAGCAGAAATTGTGCAGTGCACCAATCCTTGCCTTACCTGAGGGAAGCAAAGATTTCATCGCATACTGCGACGCTTCATAGAAGGGTTTGGGTGTTGTGTTGATGTAAAGAGAAAAGGTGATTTCTTATGCATCACGCCAGTTAAAAATTCATGAGAAGAACTATACGACTCATGATTTGGAACTTGGAGCAGTAGTGTTCGCTCTCAAGATTTGGAGGCACTATCTATACGGAACCAAGTGTACAGTGTTCACTGATCATAAGAGCTTACAACACATTCTTGATCAGAAGGAACTAAACATGAGACAACGCCGATGGTTAGAGTTGCTTAGTGATTACGATTGCGATATTCGTTATCACCCGTGTTGAGCAAAGAATGGAAATTTAGTGGGTACAAACCTAATCTAGGGTTTTCATACTTGCAGCAAGCTTGGATTTGTGATCCAAACAAGGGTTTTGGATTGTTTGTTCATCACTACAATATCAATAAGGTTATCTAAGACTCGTATGTATACTATACTTATGTTTTATCTGTTCATATGTTTTACTTACTAAATCACCATTAGGATTTCTTTAATAGGTTTTGATTAAACGGGAGATTAGAGACACTTGTTATCTTGAAATCTTGCCAAAACATGACCTTATGACCTAATTATATATGTAATACATAAGAATTAAGATCTAATGGATTGTAACAAAGTGGTAAAGCTAAAAAAGTTCTAAAACAAGTTTTAAACACTTTTTGTAGAAATTTATCTTAGGGGCGGTTTGTATTCGAATAATTACACATGTATTTTATACCTTTATAAAATACTACATGTCACAAGGATCGAGGGGTCATAAAGAACTCGAAAAACCGATTATAACAAGAAATACCAATTTACAAGGTTTACGATAGTTAATACTTTATAAAACTAATTTTATAAAGTTACTATTCATAGCAGAAACTTATACTTGAAAAACTAAATATAAATGATAAAAACTTTTAATTCGAGATCGTGCTCGAAAAGAATCGCTAAAAGCGAGCTATATACTTATAAGTGATACGACGTAAAACAAAGATTTTTAACGCTAATAAAAACGTAAAAACGAGTTTATAAGCTGTGATGAACATAAAATCACTATTCACATACAGAATCATGAAAACCAAAAAATGTGATTTAGAACACTCGTCTTACAAACGTAAGCGTGGGCAATAATAAACGCGAGACAACGACTAAAACGACGAAGTTAGTCATTTTTTGCTAAAAGGCGTAATTATAAAACTTTTTACCTTATATAATAATTATTATCAACTAAAACGATTAGATGGTGATATAGCTATATAGAATTATTAAGTGTTATAGTTACCAAAGTGCTAATATTACTAGGGAAATTTTGAAATTCCCTAGTAAATAGCACTTTGGTAACATAACACATATATATCTATATAGCAATATCACATCAAATCGTAGTGAAACATATTTATAAGGTAAAAACGTTTATAAATACGCCTTTTAGCAAAAATGACATAACTTCGACGTTTTTAGTCCGTTCTCGCGTTCTTATGCCCACAGCTATTTCGAGTTAAGACGAGTGATCAAAAATTCACATTTTTAGGTTTTCATGATTCTGATGTGAATAGTGAATTAACTGTTCATCACGCTATAAACTCCGATTTTTACTTTTTAATTAGCGTAAAACCTTGTAAACAGTCGTATCTTATTCGTTATAGCTCCGTTTTTAGCGATTCTTTCGAGCACGATCTCGAAATTAAAAGTTTTATCATATTATTTATGTTTTACAAAGTATAAGTTTCTGCCAAGACATGAACTTTTATAAAAATATTTTATAAAAAATATGTAACTAATCGTAAACTTGTAAATAGCGTAACTTCTTCGTTATTAATCGGTTTTGCGAGTTCTTATAGGACCTTCGATCCTTGTGACCAAGTAGTAATTTATAAAGGTATAAAATACCATGTTAATTATTCGATACAAACCGCTCCCCTAAGATAAATTTCTCAAAAAGTGTTTAAAACTTGTTTTTAGAACTTTTATAGCTTAACCACTATGTCTACAAATCCATATAGAACCCTTAATATCTTATGTATTACATATATTAGGTCATTAGGACATGTTTTGTCCAAGATTCAAGAAAACAAGTGTTCAAATCTCACATTAATCAAAACCATTAAAGAAATCCAAGGGTGATTTAGCTAAATAAAACATATGAACAGATAAAATCATAAGTATGAATACATAAAGAGTCTTAGATAACCTTAATGATATGTAGTATGATGACCAACACAATCCAAACCCTTGTTTGGATCACAAATCCAAGCTTGCAAGTATGAAAACCCTAGATTAGGTTTGAAACCCTAATCTTCCATTCTTTGCTTCAACACTTGTAAATGGTTAACCAATGCTTGCAAACACCTTAGAAGGTCTAGGAAATGAGGTGTGTATGTTTGTATTAATTGAAAAAAAAATTATAATGATTGTGTTAAGGGGTGTTTATTTAGAGCTGGCCTATCAAGAGTAAAATGGGAGAGATTGTTTTGATTTACACCTTAGGAATGTGTTATGTGTGTTTATCTTGCTAGTTAAGTCCTTATATAGGAGCTAACCATGGTTAAGGAT
Source organism: Tanacetum coccineum (assembly GCA_026074375.1). NCBI lineage: Eukaryota > Viridiplantae > Streptophyta > Magnoliopsida > Asterales > Asteraceae > Tanacetum > Tanacetum coccineum. Next base: position 17,813 of record BQNB010045863.1, on the reverse strand, counting down.
CCCTAGTTAAGTCTAACTAGGATGCATGGTTAAGGAATGCAAGTGCATGAAATATCTTGATATTTCTTGATATTTAGGGCAAGTGACAAGAACCTAGATATTTGTTTGGTTCTATCTCATAAAATCCGGCCCTAATGACTCATATGTGATGATATTTGATAAACTTTGGGTATTGGGTATAATCGTGGGTATTTGTTTAAGCGTAGATAAGTTTCGGTACTTCCGGGTATGCCTAAACGCATTTTATCGCGAAACGTAACCACTTTACGTAACTAATAAAAATAAAATGAACAAAGTTAATAATTATCCTCAAAATAATTACATAACACTTGCTTGATGTAGACATTTAATCGTTTGATGCCCGTTTACATTGAACGATAATTTTTAGCTTACGCGATTTAGCTTAACTTTTACGATTTTAAAAGCAAATGCGTACAATACTAAAAATAACTTGTGAATTTATTGACGTCGTTAATGACCCTAAAACACGGGGTGTTATAGTCTCCCCCCATTAAATGAGCCTTGTCCTCAAGGTAAGATGCGGCACTTGAAGACGGTACTGTTTTTGTGAAGAGGTGTGGATATTTCTTTTGAAATTGATCCTCGTGATCCCATGTAACTCAGGGCCTTGACTAGAGTTCCCTCGAACCTTGGAAATTGGGTTACGGCTTTGCCTCAATTGTTTGACTTCTCAGTCCATGATCTCTACAGGTTTCTCGACAAAATGGAGTTTTTCATCCACATGGAGTCCTTCCAACGGAACACTAATGAATCGTCGGATAATACTTCTCAAATTGGATACCTAAAACATATGTAAACCCGCTCAGCTCTTGGGGAAGCTAAGTTTGTAAGCACCGATTAACTTGTTCCCCAACACCTATGAAGGTCCAACCTCTCTAAGGTTTTACTCCCTCCGATTTGCAAAGTTACCACTCCCTTTCTAAGCGCTACCTTAAGCATAACAGGTTTGTTAAATCAACTATTAGCACGTCCTCAAGTCGCTTCTTCTTCGACTTGTCTTCAACCTCTTTTGCAGTAACATGAGCCAAAAAGATAAGAAATCCTTTTTTGCATGTACTTCTGCGTTTTAGTGCACGAAATGATGTTTAATCGTGTCACATTTCCCTGGTTACTTCCATCACCGTGTATGATTAAGGTTTCATTTCTCCAGGGGATGCGAACAATCTTCTCGGCGCACATAATGACCGCTTGGTACTTCGCCAACCAATCCATACCGATTATAGCATCGAAACTACCAAGTTCTACAGGCATTAAGTTTATGTTGAATGGATGGTTTAGGAAGTTTAATGTGCAACCACTAAGGATAGTGTTTAACCCAATTATTCTCCCGTCAGCTAGTTCGACATCATAATAGTGATCTAGGGTAGATGGCGTGATGTCAATTTGGGAGCTAAATGCAGTAGACACAAAACTCCTATCGGCACCCGTATCAAATAAGATATAAGCATAGCGGTTGTTTAGAAGGAACGTACCCGCAACGACGTTGTCTGGGTTTGCCCCCGCATTTCCAACCACATACACCTTCGCTGGAGCCCTGTCATTCCCAGCTTGATTACCACGGTCATTGTTTTTCAGTTTTGGGCAGTTTCTTTTAAAGTGTCCTTGAGCTCCGCACTCATAGCAACCATTTCCCTTCTGATTATTGTTGTTGTTGTTGCGGTTGTTGTTGTTAGCATTTGCAGGTCGGCTTCTACAATCCTTGGCCAGATGGCCAACCTTTTTGCAGTTATTGCACCTAGGTGGACAAGGACCTTCATGATTGTAATTACACTTGGAACACAGAGGTTTAGGCCCGGCGTATGATTTCCTGTCACTATTGCCTGCAGTGTAGGCCTGGCCTGTGTTCTGCCTCTTATTCTGCTGTTGTTGGTTTTGATTGTTCTTGGAAAGATCATCATACTTTCTTTTCCTTTCTGCCTGACGTTCAGCATAGGCATGGGTCTTCTCATCCATCAACTCAGTTGTAAACTCGATAGCCTCTTGCATGGTTTTTGGCTTTGATGCCTTTACACTGCCATGTATCATATCGGCAAGTGCAAACACCGAATACTTTTCATCTTGTCTTTCTCTTCTGGGAAACATCCAAGAAACACATCAAGCTAGTTGCTAAAATCGTCGAAATACTAGGCCACCACATCGGTGCCCTTGACCTTAAGATTCCACATCTCAGTTTCAATCTTCTTGATCTCACCCCTCGGGCAGTATTTATCAGTCATCATTTTCTTCAGTGTTGCCCATGGCATGGCATGAGCTGCTTCAGGAGTAGTGGTCTTAACATGGGAATTCCACCATGTAAGAGCATCGTCTTGTAGAGTGCAAGTCGCAAATTTGACTTGACAAGATGCTGTGCAATTGCTATTCTAATGCAAAACATAAGACTCTATATTCTCAAAACCATCAGTGAGTATCCCGACAACACCCCTTAGTGCCTTTGAAGTCTAAAGGTTTGCATTTCAAGAATTCAGAGTAAGAGCATTCGCGAGCAGTTTGTGCTGGCCTTAGGGTCCTGACCATTGCTGATGTAAGCCATTCTAACCCTCTTGCTTTTCTAGCACAGCCTTTGCAAATGCAGCACCTCCATGGTCCAATTAAGAGGCCTGAAGTTTGCTCAGTAACAGTTTTGTGGGTGTTGCATTTGGGTTTGGTGTGACTGGTGTTGACCTTGTGCTTCTCTTTGGTGCCATTTACTTCAATCATAAGAAAATACAATACCCGTTAGATTTCAATACAATCATAACGTGTCATAACATATGCATCATAAATAAAAATAAAATCACATCACACGTCCAGTGAAAATACAACCAACACAAGATCGACATAAACATAATACATCCATTCCATATAAAATCAGGATATATACATGATCTGTGTTGTACACAATGATTCCCCAATCAGCTAGTACCAAAATGAAAATCAACCTAGAGCCCTAACTACCGGGAGTTTTACCACCGTAATACTTAGTAGGCTATACAACATAGCTAAACAAAAGACAAAATATCCATACCGGATAGCTACTCAAAACAAAAGATCTATACCGTCTGCTAGCTAGGAGTAACCCATAAAAACTTAACAGACTGCATAGTAGCTACAATCATAACCAAAGTCTAGGAACTGCTACCAGTGTCCTCCAATGTGTCAACGCGTGCTCCAGCCTCCAGGGCCTGGGTACGCATGATATGCTGAACAGCCAAATCATCTGCAGCCTGACGCTGCCACTCGTGGCGACGCACCTCAGTCTCTAACACTGTAACTCGTGCCTCTAATGCCCTGCAGTAAGCTTCAGACCTAGCCAAGGCCTGACGGGTCTCCATACTCTCTTGCTCATAAGCAAGTCTCTCTCTCCTCAATACCTCAATCTCAGCTCTCACAGCTGCACGATCCTTCTGGGCATCGTGATGTCGTGAGTAAAACTCCGAACTCTCTCTACTGCGAACATCTACCTGGTAACTGACCCTCATGTTGACCATCTCTAAGGCGGTCATCATCCTCCTCTCATAACTCCGGAAACCTGGTCTCCATAGTGTCTACAAGACTGTACTCGACTCTATGGGCCATAGTGGGTCCTGGCTGTCTCGCAGCAGCAGCAGCAGAACTCTCCCCAACCTTACTACTAGGTCTAGGAGTGGTAAGTAGTAGCCTCTTCCGAGGCGGTGTGTCAGCCTCGGGAATATCAGCTCTGCGGCTAGTGGATGGTGTAGGTAGTGGGATAGGTAACAATGGTGAGGTCCCTAATGGGAGTAGTGGATGATAGGTGTATGGTGATGTAGCTCTCATCTGAGCTATGGTTGCTCTATTACGTGGGGGTCGGATACGTGGAGATAAAAAGAATTGTGGTAGTGGAGGTGTAGGTGCCTCATCCTCAGCTGGCACTAAGTCCTCAGGATGCTCAGGCTCCGGAATGTACACAGGTACATGATCCTCCAGCTCTATGGGATCAGGTACATACTCTGGAGAACGTGGTGCCTGCTCCAACAACTGTCGGGCAGCCTCCTCGTAAGGATCCTCAGATGGAATACTCCAAGATCGTGCCTCAGAGTGAACAGAAGTATAGGTAACAGCGGAATCAGCTGACATGACTACTGTGACCAACAGAAATAACTTATATGAGTATATTATATAAGGCTCTTATTGTAATATATGTAATATATTATAACCACGTATATCAATTATGAATGCATCTAGTCCAACTAACTAATGCAACAACTAGTGTGTCCCGTAAAAACCCCTTTTTATGAATGCAATGTTTGAAAACGGTTATAGTCCAGCAAAACATTTGACCTGGTTCTCTATAACCTTGGCTCTTGATACCAATCTGTAACACCCCCAAATTGGGTCGCAGCGGAATAAGGATCTCGGGGCGTGTTACTTCTCAGATCAATAACACAAGATATATATAGAACGACCAAAAAGTCGTTTTAAAACTGATACATTGGATTTAACAAATATTTGATACAAATAGCCTCGAGCAGCTTTAACTTGTTTCCTATTATTATACAAAGATACTGGTTCACAACACATGAGTTTCCCAAAAAATAATACAATACCATATCCTTTAGCATGACTTCCCAAAACAAAATCACCAAGTATCCATGCACCTATTCTTACTGATTCTCCTCTCTGAAAAACATTGCTTTAAAACTCAACAATAATGTTGTGAATTCATAGGTTTTGATACATCATAAATATGCACGAGACCAGCAAACTTTCCCCCGTGAATAAAGCAACACATGCAGACATCACAAAACCCGATACATTTTCCTAAGTCAAGACACTGAAGCTCGACAATCTTTCGTCAATAATTAAATATTGCAATTTCCTGCCCGAGTTAGATGTTAACCCTAAAACATCCCCCCCAACATCCACATGCTATAACGTTTCTTATCCCGGTGAATAGCTAGTCACTACCGAAACGGGGAGGGTCGTTTCCCACATAGATCTATTCATGAAATTCACGTCCACAATAACGTAATTAACAACTGACATCCTATCATTGACAGGTTCATGAAGTGATGGGCTCAACTTGGGTTATCGCTACTTAGGCAAACATGTAATCAATATAAAATATCCACTTGCGTCCAATTTATAAAACAAAGCATGTTTCCACCCCATAGTTATAAATCATTGAAATCGTAAAAATGTGGGGCTATGAACTCACCTTGAGTTCAGATAATCCAAATATCGCAGATAAAGCGTCACGCAAATCGTCAGATGCAACCTATTTAATTTAAGGTCGTATAAGTACCATGTACTTCGATTAACTAACATCATATACAGGTCTATGTTAGTTACATCATACTATCGTTCGGGCTATCATAATTAAGAGGTCATGTAGTGAACGTATGAGGAGCTATGACACTTTAAATCGTAAATCCAGCAACTCGTCGATACGCCACCCCGAAGAGGCCTCATTATGAAACTCCCTAGTAATATAGTACTTTGATAACCACATATAATTCTATACAGCTCATCACCATCTAATTGTTTTGGTAAAATTGTGTTTAATAAGTTAAAACGTTTATAATTATCGTTGTAGTAAAACCGGCGTAACTTTCGCGTTTTAAGTCCGATTTTGACGTTTCTTATGCCCACGCTTTCGTATTAGGACGAGTTATCATAATTTGACATTTTCATATTCTTAAACCTCTGATGAGACATACTTTTACTGTTCACAGACAGTTATAAATATTTTTATAGTTTTATGATTTATCGTAAAACCCGTAAACGTCGTATTTTAAAATTTCGTTATAAGCTCCGTTTTTAGCGATTCCTTTCGAGCACGTTCTCGTAGTTTGAATAAGTTCTATTGTTTATGCGTTAACTAAATTAAATATTTCTGTCATGAACAGTAACATAACTTTATAAAAATAGTTTTAATAAAAAGTATTAATTGTTGTAAACTCCGAAATTCATAACTCGTATCATTTAAAATGAAAAATTAACGATTCTAACATTTTGGAATCCTAAAAAGTAACGTATAATTTGTTAAAAATACCAAAACTAGCTGTTTATGAATAAATTCTTATAAAAAAGTTTTTTATAAAAATTCTTTTATAAATCCGTTTATTTATCGTATAACTTGTTTTTACCATAACGTTTTCGTTATTAATCCGTTCGACAAATTTCTTAATTTTTCGGAATCGTCATGAGTCGTATTATTTTATAAAAATATAAAATAAATATATTTTTATACACATTTGGACAGAAAGTTTGGGTGACCTTCTAAAGTCCATTTTTAACCTTGTTTTTATATTTTACACTTTATAACATTACCACAAGCCTTATATTTTATTTATGACATAAGTGTTATATATAATAAGAGTCCATTAGTCCCTTAATTTATCCCCATATGTCAAAATCCAAGGTCATATTAACACTTTTAACCTTAACTTTCATAATAAACCTTTTTTACTCCATGTTTAACTTTAGCCATTTTTACATAAAACCATAAGTGTAACAATTGAATTTCTTCCAACATGACTTTATTTTAGTGATCAAGTAACGAAGAGATTGAAAATCCCATAATCAACATTAATATGTCATTTGCCTTTCTTTTACTTGTAACATATTATGTAACTTTATAAACCCTAATTAATACATAATCATTTTTATGCTTAACCAAGAGTGTAAATCACTTATGTGTCCATTTTAACATGATGTCATTAACATCATAAGATATATAAAAGTGTACATTATGATGACAACAAGTAAAAACTCCTTTTTACATGATCAAAATCCTAAATGGTGATTCAAGCTATAATGAAACTAACATATGCATATAATGATAAATGTAAGATCATAAAGAGTTCTAGATGACCTTATGGTGAATGAAGATGATGACTAACACAATCTAAACCCTTGTTTAGACTAGAAACCAAAGCTTGCAAATGTGAAACCCTAGATTAGGTTATGAAACCCTAATCTTTCCTTTTCTTGATAATTACTTGCAAATGGCTAACCAATGCTTGGAAACATCTTAGAATATCTTAGGAATGATGAGTATATGTGTGTATAGGTTGTATAAAATTTTGTATGGATTTAGTTAAAGGGGTGTTTGATGCCGTGGGCATGTAAGGAGAAAAAGGAAGGATTTTTGGGGGATTTGGGGATGATTAACTAATTTTGTTATAGATTTGTATATGAATTTCTCTTACATGATACTTGCAATAAATGGGATGGGCAATGGTCAAAAATAAATGCATAGTTGGTCAAGAAACATATGATGTTCTTGAGGAAGACTTAAGTGTCCTAAGTCATGGCCATATGCACTTTGTTGTTCCCATAATAGTTAGAGAACATCCTATGAAAAACAGTTGAGGTATGTTCAGAACTATAGATATTTTGGTTTTCTTATGGATATTGCTATCCCTAGCCGCCATATGTACAATGTGTGATAATATGGAGTAAATTTGTTATTGGTATAAACTGGGTATAATTGTTGAAGCGTAGAATTATTTTTGTGGTTTCGGGTATGCCTAAACTCAATTTATCGCGAAACGTATATACTTTACGTAACTGATAAAAAGAAAATGACAAAGATCAATAATTATTCTCAAATAATTATTTAATACTTGATGTGTAAACGTTTAATCGATTGATGCCGCGTTACATTGAATACAAATTTTAGCTTTAACGCCGATTTTACTTAATACAAGAAATTTACAAGCAAACCGTACAATACAAAAGTAACATTAGTGGATTTATCGACGACGTCGAATGACTTGAAAACACAGGGGTTATAATGATAACTTAGAAAAGTATTCTAAAGCCCGTATAGGACACTTTATGTGGATAAAAGGGAGTCCCTAGGTCATAGAGATATTAAATAAAAAATAATAAAAGTCGTATAATTCATAGCTCAAGGTTTTGTAACCCTAATACTATAAAGAGTATTCGTATTGTTTCATTAATAAATATTGGATTCTATTGTTTGTTGTATATATGTTCATATAATTACTGTTTCATTGATAGTTCTTCTAATATTAAAGATTAGATCCGAATAAACTTTAAACACAATTCAAATTTCTACTATAGTTATGTTAGATTTATCTAATATAACTAAACCTTAAACAAGCTTAAGGAATTCGAGAGAGGGCGTGGGTTCAAATCCCACTTCTGACACCAATGGATTGAATTAGTAGCCTATACATTCCTGCAATTACTGCTTGAGCTTATAAATCAAAATTAACTTTCAATGTAGCAATTTTGAAAGATATGGTTATAAACTTGATAATATATCAGGATGTTTTTGATGTATCCAAGGTTTGTACAAGTTTTTTGATCAACACTAGTAAGGAAAAGGCCAACTCAAAAGAGAATTTATGATGCACCCTCTCACACTAAGAAGATATTTGGAAATATGAGAAGGGTAGGTAAAGGTTTTTCTGGTAGAATAACACCTTTGTTTCTAACAATGTTGGTATAAAACCAACAAGAACTGGGAGAAGGTTTAGCAATTCTAACTGATCCCTATCACACAACCCACCATTACTCCATCATCAATCATCGTCAACCTAAAAGACGTTAAAACCTGGAAGCCTAAGAAGAAAGGAACATTCAGTACCTCAGCCTAAGAGGTCTACAACATTGTTTATAGATGAGCAGTCCATAAGGGAGTGTATGTGAAAGATTGGTGGGGCTTCCACTACTGCTTCTTAGCTTAGAAGCAGAGCAGGATAGTGGTAACATAACTAAGACCCGATCCAAGGCAACACCTAATGAATCTAGTTCCCTAGGAACTACTTCAGGTGGTGGTCCCAGGTGCCAAGAAACCATGGGGGATATAATTGCTCAAACTAGGTTTGAGAATGTATCTACACAATCTTATGATCCACTGCTCGCAAGAGGTAACATACTTTGAAGTGGTGAGGATAGTCTGAAACTTACTGAATTGATGGAACTATGTACCAATTTACAACAAAGGGTTCTTGATTTGGAGAAGACAAAGACCACTCAACAAAATGAAATTGCTAGTTTGAAGAGGAGGGTCAAGAAGCTTGAACAAAAAAAGAGGTCAAGAACTCATGGGCTGAAGAGGTTACACAAAGTTGGTATGTCTAGAAGGGTAGTTTCCTCTGGTGATGAAGAAGATTTGGGTGAGGATGCATCCAAATAGGGGAGGAGGATTAATGCTATTGATGCAGATGAATAAATTACCCTAGTTAGTGTTCAAGATAATGTTGATGCAGAAATGTTTGATGTGGGTACTTTGACTGGTGATGAGGTGTTTGCAGAACAAGAAGTTGCTGCTAAAGGTGTGAATTTAACTGTTGATGAAGTTACTTTGGCTCAAGCACTTGCAGCTTTGAAAAGTGTAAAACCCAAGGTAAAAGGAGGATGTTATAAAAGAGTCAAATGTACCAGTTAATACTACCAATGCTCCAACAAAGATTAGTGCTGCTACAACAACAACTGCTACAATTCCAACTCCAAAGAAATGAATTATTATTACTGAGCTGGGTAGACCTACAATAACGAGATCTTCACAACAACCATCACAGGAAAAAATTCAAGACAAAGGCAAAGGGAAAATGGTAGAACCTGAACCTGTGAAGCCTACAAAGAAGAAAGTTCAAATCATGCTTGATGAAGATAAAGCACTTAAAATTAAACATAATATTGATGAAGAGGAAAGAATTGTCAGAGCTGAAGAAGAAAAGATTGATGAAGCCAATATTGCTTAGGATGACATTCAAGCAAAAGTTGATGCTGATTACCAGTTGTCTGAAAGACTACAAGCTGAAGAACATGAGCAGTTTACAATTAAAGAAAAAGCCATATTATTTAAAGAACTCCTAGAGCAAAGAAGAAAACACTTTACAGCTAAAAGAGCAGAGGAGAAGAGGAACAAACCACCAACCAAAACTCAACAGAAGAAGACCATGATTATTTATCTTAAGAACATGGAAGGTTGGAAGCAAAAATATTTAAAGTCTAAAGACTTTGATTCTATCAAAGAATTGTTTGACAAAGCTTTCAAAAGGGTAAACACGTTTGTAGATTTTAGAACAGACTTGGTGGAAGGTAGTTCAAAGAGAGCAGGAGAAGAGTTGGAACAATAGAGTACTAAAAAGCAGAAGGTGATGAGGAAAAAGACACAGCAGAGCTTCAAAGTCTAAAGGAAATCATTCCAGATGAATAAGAGGTAACAATTGATGCTATACCTTTAGTTGTTAAGTATCCAAGGTTTGTTGACTGGAAGATCCATAAAAAAGGAAAGAAAAGCTATTATCAAATATTAAGAGCTGATGGAAAGTCTCAGATGTACATGATCTTTAGTCACATGCTTAAAAGTTTTGACAGGGAAGACTTAGAAGACCTGTACAAGCTGGTAAAAGCTAAATATGAGTCAACAAGACAAGTGGAAGACTTGGATTTGGTATTATGGAATGATTTGAAAAATATGTTTGAACCACATGTAGAAGATATGAATAAGAATCAACAAGGATACAAAGTGTTGGAATGGAAGCTGTATGACTCCTGTGGAGTATATTTCTTGAGGATGTAGTCTATGCAGATATACATGTTGGTAGAGAAGAAGTATCCTCTTACACCACCTACACTTACACATATGTTGGAAAAGAAGCTTCAAATTGATTATGAAAGTAAAATGGCTTATCAGCTGTGTAAATTGATCATAAAACAGCTTAAGAATTCATGAAGTGTTTAGAAGCATCCTTTTGGTGATTAATGAAGCTTTTAATGAAAAAACTTGATGATTTTAGAGATAAATATCAAGTTTAGGGGAGGATTGTTGGGATTAAAAGCTTCTTAATGTTGTTTAGAGTTACTGCTGCTCTTATTGATGTTAATGCTGCTCAGTCAAAGTTAGTGCTACTGAATTTCAATGAAAACTATTCTAAGTATTTAAGACTGTTGGTGAAGTTACAACTGCCAGTACAAAGTTACTATTGCTAGAGGAAGTTACTACTGCTATTGGAAGTTACTGCTGGTAGTGGAAGTTAAGACTGCTCAGAGATAAAGACTGGAAAATATGTTAAGTAGTTACTACTGCTGTAACGAAAATGTTACAAATAGATAGTACAAAGTTATGCATGCTGAAGGAGTTAATGCTGCTGGTGATGAAAGTTATACTGCTGAGATTATTAGTACTGCTATGTGATTTAATATGAGAGATTTTGGTATAGATATGTATTTAAAGTTATTTGTTTAGAAGATTAAGATTACTTAGTAAGGTATTGTAAGCCTATAGGACCCTTTGGTGTTTAAAACTAGGTCCTAGGCATAAGTTTTAATAGAAAAATATAAAAAGTCGTATAATTCATAGCTTCAAGGTTTGTAACCCTAATACTATTAAGAGTATTCGTATTGTTTCATTAATAATATTGGAGCTTATTGTTTGTTGAATTATATGTTCATATAAGTATACTGTTACCACTGATAGTTCTTCTTAATAAATTAAAGATATATTCCGCATACTCTTTAATACAATCAAGTTTCTTACTATAGTTATGTTCGATTTATCGAGAAAACAAAACCTTAAGCAATCATAAGGAATTTGATCTATGAAAGGGACCAACAAGTGGTATCAAAGCTTATTGAGAAGTTATGATCTAGAAGAATCTGTTTGTGTATACAAGATCTTGCTAAGAAGATATGGATCAAGATTTTGCACACATGGTGGCTGCATCCAATGTTCTCATGCTCAAACTGGGTGAATTTGAGTTATGAAGGATGAGGATTAAACAATATATTCAGATGATAGACTATGCATTGTGGGAAGTCATAGAGAATGGGGCAAACTTGACAAAAACACAAGTGTGAAGTGATACACACATGATCCTATTACCTCTTCTTGAAGGATAAGCCAGATAGATTAAAGTGATTGCTAAGAAGTACTTTTAATGATGGCATATCCCAATGAACATCAGTTAAAGTTTAACTCTATAAAGGATGCTAAGCTATTGCTGGAAGCTGTAGAAAAGATTTGGTGGAATGCACTACTAAAAGACATCAAAGAAATTCTCTTAATAGGCAGCAATATGAAACCTCACTGCTTCAAGCTAAAGAGATGCTTATCAAACATTTGATAGCTTCAAAGTCTGGTGAGTCAGTTAGACTTTAGATGAAAATCTATTCACAAGAAGATGTTAATCAAAAGTTATTAAGAAGCTTGTCACCTAGCTGTAGGACACACTCATGTGTTGTGTGAGAATAAACTGAGTTAGAAACAATGAGCATGGATAATCTCTATAACAACCTCAAGGTGTATGAACCTGAAGTCAAAGGGATGTCTAGCTTAAGTTCAAGCACAAAAAACATGGCTTTTGTGTCCTCTTCAAATAACAACACTAGCAGCACTAATAAAGCAGTTAATACTGCTCATGGAGTTTCTACTGCACTGCTAGCACTCAAGTTAATATTGCTTACTTTACAAATATTGATAACTTGAGTGATGTTGTTATTTGTTCATTCTTTGCTAGTCAACCAAATAGTCCTTAACTTGCACATGAAGACTTGTAACAAATCCATCCTAATGACATAGAAGAGATAAATTTGAGATGGAAAATGGCCATGTTGACTATGAGGGCTAGAAAGTTTTTGAAGAATACAGGAAGGAAGCTTACTATTAATGGCAATGAGACTATTGGTTTTGATAAGTCCAAAGTGGAGTGCTACAACTGCCACAAGAGGGGACATTTTGCTAGGGAATGCAGAGCTCCAAGAAATCAAGACAACAAGAACAAGGAAAGCTCAAGAAGGAGTGTGCCTGTGGAAACATCTACTTCTATAGCTTTGGTGTCATGTGATGGCCTTGGTGGATATGACTGGAGTGATCAGGCAGTGGAAGGGCCTAATTATGCACCCATGGCTTACTCATCTTCAAGTTCTGACTCAGAGGTATCTAATGATTCAAATTGTTCAAAATCTTGTATGGAAATTGTTAAATTACTTAAATATCAAAATGATCAACTATTAAGAGATTTATGAAATCTAGTCTAATGGTTTTATGTTATAAAACAGGTTTAGAATCAGTGGAAGAAAAACTTGAATTTTATAAAAAGAATGAGTCTGTTTATGTAGAAAATATTAATGGCTTAAAATGGGATATTCAAGTAGGTGAAATAACTATTAGAGAGCTTACGAAGAAACTTGAAAAAATTAAAAAAAAAGATTGCATTCAATTTAATGTAGATAAATTTGAAAATGCATCTAAAAGTTTAAACAAGCTCATAGAGTGTCAGATTGTTGATAATTGCAAGAAATGTTTAGGCTATGATAATTATAATGCAGTTCCACCTCCTTACACAGGAAATTTCATGCCTCCAACACCTGATTTGTCTTTTACTGGTTTAGATGAGTTTGTTAATAAGCCTGTAAGATGAAGAACGAAATCTTGTAAAGAAGCTTCTAAGTATTTAAAGAAGAAAGAGATGCCACTAATTATTGAAGAATGAGTATCAGATAGTGATGGAAAAGAATATGAGTCTCAACTAAAAACTTAAAAAAATATTTAACCTAGTATTGCTAAGATAGAGTTTGTACCAACCCTAAGCAACAAGAGAAGAACTGTTTAAACAATTGAGAAACATAAGCAAAAACACTCATTAGTCCAAGAGGCAACAAAGAAATTGGAACAAAATTATGTCTCAAAAACTAGGAAGCAATTTTAATAGATGTTTAATAAGGCAAGTCTTGTTGATGGAATCTTGATCATTTGCAAGTTGACTGCAATTACCATCAAAAATAGTTTCAAAATCAAAGGATGGTAAAACTTGTTTGGAACAATGCTCAAAGAGTGAACAACAATACTTGCTAAAAAGACCACACCTGTTGCTTAAAAAGGAACATGGTTCCAGAGCAAGTACTAATGAAGTTTTGGCTTAGTATCAATTAAACAGGTGACAATTTAATGCTACTCACTAAAAAAACAACAGTGAGAAATGCTTGCTAGAACCAATGTCATATCTTTCTAAAACAACACATTCAACTGTTAAGAGGCCCATTTATAAGAACACATCATTCAAAAATAGTAAATATTTAATCAAAGGGTTAATACTGTTTAGGGATAAAAAAAAATCAATACTGCTAGTCCACGGAAGCAGTAGATAATGCTTAAAGGAATAGTTTGAATGATGTTAAGGCCTCAAGCTTGTTTGGGTTTGGAAAGCAAAGATAAAGTTTAGACATGTTTCCTTAAACACAACAAAAGCATCAATAACCCAAAAAGATAGTTTGATTATATTGATGCACAAGGCAGATCCAAGCCAGTGATGGCTTGGGTCCCCAAAAGAAACTGATTTTCTTATCTAATGTGCAGGGCAATCCACAAATGGATTTACAAGATCAAGGAGTGATTGATAGTGGATGCTCAAGTCACATGACAGGGAACATGTCCTATCTTACAGACTATGAAGAGATAGATGGAGGATATAACTTTGGAGGAACCACCAAAGGATGGAAAATCAACTGGAAAAAGGTACTTAAATCGGTATACTAGATTTGAAAATATGTATTTTGTGAGGTAGAGTTTAAAGTTTATCCATTAGTGTCTGCAAAATGTGTGCTAAAAAGAATACTGTACTTTTAATAGACACTGAATGTAATTGTTTTATCTCCAAACTTAAGTAATTGATAAAGATCAAGTTTTACACTAGAGTTTCCAATAAAGCACAATATTATAGTGTTGATTTAAAGAACGATAGTTTTTCTCAAAGGAGTTAAACTTGCCTAGTTTGCAAAAATCCACATCTGATGAACACTAACTTTGAGCCTAGAAGGCTAGTCACCTTAATTTAAAACCATGAAAAAAATTGGTTAAGACAACTTGTAAGTGAGATTACCTTCCAAAATTTTTGGATAATATCAAACCTGTATTGCTTATCAAAAAGGAAAGCCGCACAAGCCCTTGTAGTCCAAAACAGAGAACTCAATCAGTCTTCTTTTATATTTGTTGCATATGGATTTGTTTGGTCCAACATTTGTAAAAAGCCTATAAAAAAATGTATTGCCTATATTGTCACAGATGATACATAGGTTTGCATTGGTTTTCTTTCTAGCTACTAAGGATGAGACTAGTGACATTCTTATGTCCTTTATAACTGGGATAGAAATTCTAGTAGATCACAAGGTTAAGGTGATTAGGTGTGATAATGGAACTGAATTAAAAAACAAAGAAATGAATTAGTTTTGTGAGATGAAGGGTATTTTGAGACAATTTAGTGTAGCTAGAACTCCTTAACAAAATGGAGTATTGAGCGGAGGAATAGACACAATTCGGCGCTAGGACTATGCTAGCAAATCTAAGTTTTGCAAATACTTTTGGTAGAAGCATTTAATATTGCTTGCTATAGCATAATATAGAGTTAGAGTTAAGCCCATTACAAGACCGTATGAACTTCAAGAGAATGAAGATAATGTTAACAGCACTAACAATGTTAACGCTGCTAGCACAAATAAAGTTAATGTTGTTGGTAAAAAAACAAGCATTAAACTTCCTGATGATCCAAATATGCATGCTTTGGAAGATTATAGCATATTTGACTTAACAAGAAATGATAAAGATGATGGTGTAGTGGCTGACATGAACAATTTGGATACAACAATCCAAGTCAGTCATATTCCAACTACAAGAATTCACAAAGATCATCCTCTTGATCAAGTAATTGGAGATTTGCAATCAGCTACACAAATAAGAAATATGTCAAAGAATTTGAAGGAACATGGATTTGTTATTAATATTCAACAAAGAACAAACCATAAAGACCTTTAAAACTGCTTGTTTGCTTGCTTTTTATCACAAGAAGAACCTAAAAAGGTAATTCATGCATTGAAGGATCCAAGCTAGATAGAGGTTATGCAGGAAGAGCTTCTACAATTCAAGTTACAAGAAGTTTGGACTTTAGTGGATTTACTAAATAGAAAAAAGGCTATATGCACTAAATGGGTCTTTAGGAATAAAAAGGATGAAAGAGGTATTGTGATAAGAAACAAAGCAAGATTGGTTGCTCAAGGGTACACACAAGAAGAAGGGATTAACTATGATGAAGTCTTTGCTCCTGTTGCAAGAATTGAAGCAATTAGGCTATTTTTAGCTTATGCTTCATTTAAAGATTTTGTGGTGTATCAAATGGATGTAAAAAATGCTTTTCTCTATGGAAAGATTGAAGAAGAGGTGTATGTATATCAACCACCAGGATTTGAAGATCCAGACTTTCCTGATAGAGTGTACAAGGTTGAAAAAGTACTGTATGGACTACATCAAGCTCTTAGAGCTTGGTATGAAACCTTGTCAACATATCTGTTGGATAATGAGTTTCAAAGAGGGATTCATCAAATGGTACAAAGGTGATATTTTACTGGTCCAAGTTTATGTGGATGATATCATCTTTGGTTCAACAAATAAGGAGCTGTGCAATACATTTGAGAAGTTGATGCATGAGAAATTTCAGATGAGTTCTATGGGAGAACTTACATTCTTTTTGGGATTACAAGTGCAGTAGAAGAAGGATGGCATTATTAGTCAAGATAAATATGTTGGTGAAATTCGAAAGAAATTTAGGCTTATAGAGGTCAAGACTGCAAGCACACCAATGGAAACTCAAAATCCTTTGCTCAAGGATGAAGATGGTGAAGAAGTAGATGTTCATATGTATAGGTCAATGATTGGTTCATTGATGTATCTTACATCTTCAAAACCTGACCTGTGTTAGATACCAAGTCAATCCAAAAGTTTCACATCTTCATGCTACAAAAAGGATTTTTAGGTACTTAAAAGGTCAACCAAAGTTGGGCATTTGGTATCCAAAAGATTCTCCTTTTGATTTGGTAGCATACACTGATAGTGATTATGCTAGAGCAAGCTTGGATATGAAGTCTACAATAGGAGGTTGTCAAATTCTTGGAAGTAGATTAATATCATGGCAATGCAAGAAACAGACAGTGGTTGCAAATTCCACAACACAAGTTGAGTATGTGGCTGCTTCAAGTTGCTGTGGATAAGTGCTTTAGATTCAGAATCAACTACTTGATTATGGGTATAATTTTATGCATACCAAGATCTTTATTGACAATAACAGTACTATTTGCATAATTAAAAATCTTGTTTTTCATTCAAAAACAAAGCATATAGAGATTAGACATCATTTTATTAGGGATTGCAATGAAAAGAAGTTGATTCAAATGGTCAAAATCCATACTGACAAGAATGTTGCAGATTTACTTACAAAAGCTTTTAATGTAAGTAGGTTTCAATATTTGATTGCTAGTATTGGAATGCTAAATCCTTAAAATCTTTTATCTCTTTATGTTTTTGTAAAGTTCTGTATGAATTAGTATTGTTATTCATGTCATTAAAAATTTCTATTGCTAAGTATAATTAGTGCTGCTGGTTATACTTAATACTGCTGGGTTAATACTGTTAGTTATACTTAATACTGCTGGTATAATTAATATTGTTATTATTGTGAAAATTGCTATGGATTGTATTTTCTTGGTTTTTGGACTAACATTTTGTAGAAAAAGCAAAGAAAAATGTTAAGAGAGCTGGTTATTAAAGAAAATAGACAGAGAGTTTTGGTGAGTAAAGGAATTAAGAGAGTTGGTGAGAATAAAAACAGAAAGAGAGTTGTGTGATATAAAAACAGACAGAGTGTACAAGTAAGTAAAAGAATTGAGAGATAGTGAGTTAAAAATAGAAAGAGAGGACCTTTATTTTTAATGGATCTTAAGTTTGGAAAGGAATTAGAGTTAATGCTGGTGACTCAAAGTTAATGCTGCTAAGCATAAACTTACAACTGCTGGTGAAAGTTAATGCTCCTAGGCATAAACTTACT
>BQNB010045862.1:27411-44042 GCA_026074375.1 Tanacetum coccineum | reverse complement strand
TTATGTACAACAAAATCTTACAATAGGTTAGAAATGGTACCCCAACAACTCCTTCCAAACCTCGTGATCTAGGCGAACGGTGGGTGTGTCATGCAAGTTTGACCAGTCACATACCAACTTTTCCCTGTTAGCACCCAAAGCCTTATGTCTCCTTTGGTTTTAGTGAAGAAGTGTCTCGACTCGAATAGCTGATTTTCAATCAACTAAATAAAAAATAGTTAAGAAACAGCATTACGGTAAGCTTACTTACATGTATAGGCGTCACCGATGATAGTTGAAACGTAAAAACTTTAGCAAACTTAAAATCCGTGTCATATATCTAAAAAGCAACATCAATTATATAACAACTATTAACATCTGTTCCAGCCACCAATCGAAATTAAGATAACAGTCCCTGGTTATTCTTTAACTCTCTATCCAAATACTCCTATTCATATGAAGACTGCAAACACTCCTATTAATTTAGTATGTACATCAAAGTAACGTGAAGAACCATGGTAAGACTGAAAAAGACTAATAAGGGGTTCATAGCCAATGTAGGATGGATGTTGCAGTTTACCTTCGTGGTGGTTGGTTTAGCTAGCCAAATTGCTCTAAACTTTCCTTGAGAGGGTAAACATATGGATCCAATCCATCCTTGATTGGCATGGATCCAAACACCACTATTGGTTTAGTATTTACTTGAAAGTTGCACTCGTCCTGTATTGTGCTTGCACTAAATTAAATATGTTAACCAAGAGCTCTAAATAGGCTTGTGCCTGTACCGGGTTGCTGGCTCAAATTGCTTGCTTGGATGACAACCTGGAAGATCTATTGAAAGAATTGCTACATCATATCTAGGAGGCCCTGAACTCTCATTATCAAATATCAAAGGTAGCATCAATGTATACCGTACAAATCTACTAGTTTAATCTGTTGTGCTAGCTATTTAATTACTATTTTTATCTTTAATACTAACATAAAAAGTATCTAATGGTTATAAAACTGAGTTTTTTTTTCCTTAAAGAAAAGCTTTTATGGATATAAGCATTTCGCATTTCACAGAAACAATGAGACCAGTAGCCAGTGTAACAAGATGATTAGAGTCACATTAGTAAAGAGATATCTCAGAATTTAAGGAATACTACTACTACTACTACTAGGAGGTGCTGATAGAACTTGGAATGACTATAGATCAGTGTGCTCAGAGTTTTGTTATCCCAGCATTAATACACAAGTGTGAATCTGAGTTTAAGATTTCAAGTAACATTAGTATTCTGTTATTTAGTTGCTCCATCTGAATAAAAGGATTTGATGTGATTACCTGCCACAACAAGACCTATATCACATTAACGTTTGTATTTGTGCAGAACTCTTGCAAACTGTTTTGCGCCAGATCTTGCAACGAACACTACGATACCGTGAATATTTAGATTCCATTTCATTATGATCTTTTTGGTTTGGACCCTAAAGTACTTTATATTTGGGATAAATCTGTTCACTTTAAGAAGTGCAAGATGATGCAATCAAAATTCATATACAAAAGATATGATGACAAAGAACACAAACGGTTTTAAGAAAACTGGGCTATGGTTTATAAAGTAACTTCTAACAAGCAAACATTATGATTGAAACATAATCTATAAGAAATAGGATGCATAACCATCATATGACTATAATTCTTTTTATTAAACATTATTATTATTAATCAATCATGTCATATCGGTAATCATAAGTGTTCTCTTACCCATAGACCTTGTCAATTTGGTGTGGCCCAATAAAGTAAATTAATCAAAACACAAATAGGAACGCATTATGCATACCTATAGAGAAACGCACAAAGTAGCACAACAACACAATAACTTCATTTTGGAGTGCCCATCTCACAGCTAAACTAAACTCACAATCACATTCCGGTTCTCTTAGAGATACCCATCTATGCAGATATAACGAGGATCATCCATCAATTCTTTTGGCACAACCTTACGTATCACCTCAAACAAAGTGTTTTTCAATGACCCAGCTGCAACTCGATTAAGTAATAGTGATAAAGTCGAAGCATCAAGTGAGTAACATCTTCCGCCCATCTCATGTAAAAGCATCTCTACATCATCATTGTGGTTGTTCTTTAGACATCCTTGCAATAGAAGATTATAAGTAACACTATTTGGAGGGCAACCACTCTTTTCCATTTTAAGAAACAACTCTTTTGCATCACCCACTAGACCACCTCTACACAGCCCACTAATCATCACATTATATGTTCGAGCATTAGGATGCAAACCTTTATTAGTTAGATCCCGAAAAAGATCTCTTGCAGTTTCAAGCTTCCCACATTTGCTTGCACCATCAATAAGAATATTGTACACAACAACATCGGAATTTAGCTTGCATTCACCCATTAAATGAAACAAAGAGAGCGCTTCTTCTAATTGATGGTTGTTGCAAAGACCCTCTAAAATAATTCCATAAGTCAATGGATCAGGCATCTGACCTTTTGCATGCATCTCATCAAAGAGTTTGCGTGCATCTCCGCAACGTCCAACCCTAAACAATCCTTGTATCATGGTGTTGTAACTAACTACATTAGGTTTTAGACCTATTTTAGTAATTTCGTGAAACACATGCATAGCCTCATCCATCTTCAAACTCTTGCAATACCCATTCACTAAACTACTATATGTAACAACATCAGGGGTGAGATCTCTAAACACCATTGAGTCTAAAATTGTCTTTGCTTTGCTCATTTCACCACGCAAACAGTAACCATCTATAAGGGTGTTGTAAGTCACTATGTTTGGAACAATACGTTTTTTAATCATGATGTGAATAACATTCTCAGCTTCTTCAATTTTGCCTTCTTTACAAAATGCATCAACGAATATACTAAAGGTTTGCACATCTGGAGAGATCCTGACATGCAACATTTCTTGAAGCATCTTACAGGCTTCCTCCCAACGACCTAAATTACAAAGGCCATCAATCAAAGAGCTGTAAGTGATGACGTTCGGTGAGATGCCTTTTTGGAAAACCATTTCTTTGAAGAGTTTGAAAGCATCATCAATCATTTTGTCCTTGCAAAGACTATCAATGACAGTGTTATATGTCACAACATTAGGTTTATAACCCTTTTCATCCATAAGCCTAAGCAATTGAATGGCAATAATGTTATTCCCGATCTTGCAAAGCCCTTTAATCATTGTGCTATACATAACTACATTAGGTTCACAAAGTTTATCTTTAATCAATTTCTTGAAGAATATCTCGGCCTCAAGAATCTTATGTTCAAGGACAAGTCCATTCAAGAGGGTATTAAAAGTGACGACATCAGGTATAATACCACGCTTGAAGTTCCAGCCAAAAACAGCAAAAGCTTCATTGGTGCGATACAAATGGCAACAACATTTGATAACAATGTTCATGGTGTAGTCATTAACAGGAACACGAAGAGCACACATTTGTTTAAACATGTCAAGTGAATGAGAAAAATGTTTCATTTTGGTAACAGATTGCAAAAGTTGAGTAAACTCAACAACAGAAGGCAGAGGTCGTCTTTGTGACATTTTATCAAACAGGTTCAGAGCATCATCCAAATTGCTAACTTTTTGATAAATAGATCGAGTATGACCAATATCATTTGAACAAGAAGAATTGGAGTAAAAATTCGGAAAATGAGTTTTAAAGAAATAGTTGCTGGAAAAATTACCTCTGAATTTGATGAAATTTTTTTGAGCAGAAAGTGTGACAATCGTCTTCGTCGCCATCTTCCACAGCAACGATGGGAAGCTAAAAATGTGTTGTCTTATTCTACCAAACACTCGTTTCACTTGTGTTTCTTGATGCGAAGCTAAAAATGTTAAAAGCATGTTTCATTTGTGGAAATGAAAAAGAAAAAGTAAAAATGAAAACGAGTGTATGTTTGGTTGGTCTGTTTATGTGTTGGTTGGTACGTTATTAACTTTCTATTTTCATATAACTAAGGCTGCGTTTAGTGGGAGGAAAACACACATTTTTTTCCACAAAATATTTTGTGGAAAACGGATCAAGACCCTCTCAAGTTATGGTCAAACATGATAGATCATGTTAGTCTTATTGTGAGAGTTAATGAATAAGTGGGCCCATGTTTTTTACTAAAAGAAAATGTTTTATGTACTTATCTTATTTGTGATTGGTGAACATGATCTATCATGTTTGACTATAACTTGAGAGGATCTTGATCCGTAGAAAACAAGAAAAATAGAGATCGCGTTCATTTCGTTGTTTTCCAACAAAATTATCTACAAAACACAAAATCCCTATTTTCTCCTTTTATACACAAAACTAGAAAACAATTTTATTTTGTTTTCCCCGTTTTCCTTTTATGACACTCATATCTATTTTCCCCTTATTTCCTACGTTTTATACGTTTTTATAATTTTTTGATATTTATGTACGCTTACAGACTTTTTTTTATGTTTTCGTCTGTTTTTTACGATTTCGACATTTTTTTATGTTTTCGCTCGTATTTTTACGTTTTCATCCCTTTTTTTTACGATTCCGTTTGTTTTTTTACGATTTCGTCCGTTTCTTTACGATTTCGTCCGTTTTTTTGCGATTTCGTTCTTTTATTGCGATTTCGTCCCTTTTTTTTGCGATTTCGTCTCTTTTTTTACGATTTCGTCAGTTTTTTTATGTTTTCGTCAGTTTTTTTACTATTTGGTCCTTTTTTTTACGATTTCGTTCGTTTTTTACGTTTTCGTCCGTTTTTTACGTTTTCGTCCGTTTTTACGATTTCGACAATTGTTTTACATTTTCGCCTGTATTTTTACGTTTTCGTCCGTTTTTTACGATTTCGTCTGTATTTTTACGATTTCGTCCGTTTTTTACGTTTTGGTCCTTTTTTTACTATTTCATCCATTTTTTACGATTTCGACAGTTTTTTTACGTTTTCGCCCGTATTTTTACGTTTTCGTCCTTTTTTACGATTTCGTCGGTTTTTTACAATTTCGTTTGTTTTTTACTAATTTTCCATTTTTTACAGACGAAAACGTAAAATTACAGACGAAAACGTAAAAAAACGGACGAAAACGTAAAAACGAACAAAAACCGGATGAAAACGTAAAAAACGGACGAAATCGTAAAAAACGGACGGAATCGTAAAAACGGACGAAATCGTAAAAAAACGGACGAAATCGTAAAAAACTGACAAAATCGTAAAAAACGGACGAAATCGTAAAAAAACTAACAAAACGTAAAAAAAATAGACGAAAACGTTAAACAGGACGAAATCGTAAAAAAACGAACGAAATCGTAAAAAAACGGATGAAAACGTAAAAAATAGAAGAAATCGTAAAAAACAGACGAAGTTGTAAAAAATGGACGAAAACGTAAAAAAGCGGACGAAAACATAAAAATACGGACGAAAACGTAAAAAAAAACGAACGAAAGCGTAAAAAAACGGACGAAAACGGAAAAAACGGACGAAAACGTTAATAAAACCAGTAAATAAATAAGATTCATCCAGTAGTCCATTTATCCCATTAGTGCCCGTTTTAGCCCGTACCCGTTTTGCCTGATGCTCGCGCCCGCCCGGCCCGCCCGTTTTGCCGCTTCTATTTTTGTGTTTCGAATATGTCTTTATAATATTACAAAAGTAAATAGAGAATTGAGATAGAAGCAACAACACTTGAACATGTATTCTAGTTTTGTAAAATGGAAAACACAAACACATGTTTCTTTAACTAAACGCGTTTTCCAAATTTTCAATTGTTTTGTGGAGATGGAAACCCCCTCTTTTTTTCTACAAAACAGAAAACAGAAAATGATGGAAAATGTTTTCCAACTAAACGCAACCTAAATGTTTCGAAAATTTCTTCTAACATGACGACTATGTGAGGTTATGAGTTTCGGAAATTTAGATGAGATGTGCAAATGAGTTTAGTCAAGTGTGTAATTCACAAAAACATTAAAAGAAACGAGTTTGATTAAGGGTGCATTTGGTTTGTAGATATGTTTGGAATTGAAATCGGATTTAAGAAAGGTTTGAAAAAAAAAAGAGAGAAAATATATAATTATTTTAATATATTAATATTTTATAAGTTGATTTAAAATTTATGTATAATTTTTTAATAAAATATTAAGAAAAAAATAAATAATGAATAAAACATGTGGTTTAAAATTATTCTTAAGTAATAAATGTCACAAACCTACCATATTAGTATACTATGGGTTTTGATCTTTCATTCCATTACTTGATCTTTAAATAACTCAAACAAACAACCATTTAATGTCACATCAACCTAAAATCCATACCAACCCCCCATACCAAACATGCCAAGGTTTGCATTAGCAGCGCACAGTTAGTAGACATGTACGACCAATATAGGATTGAAAGTTATAAGTAGTTGGTTGGGTGAACACATTTCAACACAAGGTCTTTACAAGGGGACTCGTATGCACACAAAGAGGATTTTATTCATACACAGAACTTTTAATGTGGGCAGTGGGCTGACAAATATGCCCTTAGCTATACTTTAAGTTTTCCTTTGTTTGCCATTAAGACTATGTTTATCGGTACAATCCTCCAACCGGTCAAAGGACTAAAAGACAAAAAACAACAATGTTTTATTAAAAGAAAAGAATTGAAAGCCACGACCAAGGTCGGTCCTGACTTTTTTGCCGCCCTGGGCGAATCAACAAATAAATGCCCATGCTTTTGTTAATAGTATAGAGAAAATTGAAACCGAATCAACTTTGTTGACAATATTTTAATGCCAAAGGGTGATTTAGATGTGTTTTTTTGTTAAAAAAAGTGTTTGGTACGTCATGTAATAGGTGAGTTCTTGCTTTATTTCGTGTGTTTTGAATTGCGAAAACGAGTTCTAATACTTTATAAACCTCAAATTTGTTAGTTTAAGGTGTATAAAGTGATTTAGAAATCATTTCTACAGACAAAACAAGCCAAACAAAGCTTTACAATTCGTTTTTTTAGAAGTTTTGGAAAACACAAGTTCACATTAGGTTTTGGTTTGAAAACGTCATAGATTTATCATTTTAAATGTGCATGACTCTTTAAGTTTGTATTTTTATGATTGCTTAATGAGTTTAAAACAAAACTAAATGTTCTCTCTTTTAATCACGCTAGAAAAGCGAGCCTTTTGACTCATATATATGAGGTTCAACTTATGTGTTCGACGTTATCAGTATGAGGTTTTTTTTTGTTGTCGTCTTTTATAAACTACTTGTTAAGATTTGTTCAATATTACTTGATATTGTTAAAACTTAAGATCTGACACGCTAGAAAGTGAAAAGTCATGCTACAATCCATATATTAAAAGTAAACTCTAACAAACAACTAAACTTTGTTTAAAATTTAAACTTAACAATACTAGGCGAAAATATCAGATTTTTTTTAACAAGAAAATATCCGAAATGGCCAAGTATGAAAATAACAAAAGTAGCTAACAAAAGTAGTTAACAAAAGTGTCATTAGTGTTTATATTTATTATTTTATTAAATAACTTTAATACGTAGTATTATTTGTCCTATTTGTGACTGCCATTCTCACCCACGTGGGTGACCCCACACAACCAATATATAAATTTGTTATTATCATTTTCTCTCTCAAAAAGTTTCATTTTCTTTATCAACACTAGACGAGTACCCGCGCATAGCGGCGAAAATTCCTAGCGGCAGATAATTAACGATATACGATATTGTGGTAAGTGTTTCGTGTAACATGTAAAATAGAATGTGAAAAGATCAAAATATAATTGAAAACGGATGTAACATGCGATAATTCAACTAAAAAATGCAACCTTTCTTTTAACAAGAAAATATCCGAAATGGCCAAGTATGAAAATAACAAAAGTAGCTAACAAAAGTAGTTAACAAAAGTGTCATTAGTGTTTATATTTATTATTTTATTAAATAACTTTAATACGTAGTATTATTTGTCCTATTTGTGAGTGCCATTCTCACCGACGTGGGTGACCCCACACAACCAATATATAAATTTGTTATTATCATTTTCTTTCTCAAAAAGTTTTATTTTCTTTATCAACACTAGACGAGTACCCGCGCATAGCGGCGAAAATTTCTAGCGACAGATAATTAACGATATACGATATTGTGGTAAGTGTTTCGTGTAACACTTAAAATAGAATGTGAAAAGATCAAAATATAATTGAAAACGGATGTAACATGCGATAATTCAACTAAAAAATGCAACATTTATAGCGACAACTAATTAACGATATGCGATATTATGGTAAGTGTTTTGTGTAAAGTTCAAAATAGAACGTGAAAATATCAAAATGTAATTGAAAACAGTTGTAACATGCGATATTCAGCTCAAGCAAAAATTCTTAACATGTATCAAAGAACAGTGCATGTTATTTACATCATGTTGATTAGTAAGAAATAACAAAACTTATAAACTTGTATTTATAAGCCAAGTTAATTTCATATTACAAAGCCGTTACCAATCACACATTTAATATCATTAAACCCGACGAAAATATTTTTGTTAAGTCGTCAATATTAAAAATAATTCTATTAACTTGATTGAATACTTTTTAACATTCTATATATAAATTACCAATTACCAATTATTCATGGTGTGTGTATGACAACCAACACCTTCCTTTTCCTACCAAAGATTCTCATACTTTTCAAATATGTCGGGGCTTAAAAGATATGGAAATTTTAAACGTATAGACACAAAATATTACAAGTTTTAAGTGAGTAATTTAAGATAAAGGCAAAAAGCGTATCTTCTTTTTATAAAACAAATCTCAACGTAACCAATTAAGGAAAAGCACGCAAAGGACAAAATTTCAAATTAAAGTTGTTATATTCAAGCAAAACTTTTTTTAGTATTACTTTTGAGTTGTCCTTTCTTTCACACGCACTAAAATCCTTTTCCTAGTTGCTACTTGAAACTTTCAAACACATTGAACTCTTCATTCGCATCCAATCATAAAGATAAAAAAATCTTCATAAATAGATGGAGTTATGATAAAATTTAAACCAAAATTACTTAAAAAATATACAAACAATAAAATAGATCATGTTCACCTGGAAATGTAAAACATCTTAGATACCATAATTTACAATTTACAAGGAATTTATATACAAATTTAGCAACACAATTTTAATATTCTACAACAAAAAAATAACAAACTAAGACAACATAATTCACAAATAAGTTTTAAAAAAACTTGCACAACAAACTTATAATTGACTTTAGCAACAAATATTAAAAAGAAATATAATTCCGAGGCAAAAGCGTATTCCGGCAGGGAGATACCGACGGCTATGACGGCAAAAGTAAGATGCCTACAAAAAAATATATAGTCAAGAATGTTTCATATAGTAATTGTTATATGAAATGACTGCATAATTTCGTATGAAATACCTGTAACGTGAACTTGTGGTTCTTATCATGACTGCACAACTTTGAAGCCAAAACACAATAGTAATTGTTGAATACTTTCTCTTGCAGACAACATTCCACAAGGACTCACATGATCTCTCTATCCCACAAAAGATTAATATATTTCATTAACAATACTTTAATACAATAGAAAACCCGACGAGAGAAACAAAATCATTCAAGGAAGACATATAATGAACAACGATACTCGACAAGTTCTGGTGGTGGTGGGTTACGTTCGAAGTGGTGGTGACATCTGGTGTTGGTGGTGGGTATGGGTTACGTCCGGAGTGGTGGTGACATCCGATGTGGCCGACAGTAATGACGTCCGGCGATGGTGGTGAGGTAGGTTTTTATTAAAGTTTTTGTGCTGTGTGTTTTATTTATAAGAGAGTAGATAGAAATGATCATGCAATCGGTTATTTATATAGGCATGAGACTATTAATTTGAAATTTTAAATTAACAATTAGCATTTAATGAAATTAACAATTAGCATTAATGCTTCCATACGATTGAAATGCTATACGTTTTTAATTGCTTGACCAATTTCCTTAAATACGTTTTTAATTGCTATACGTTTTATTGAATGTGTTAAAGATTTCCAGCGTGTAATCAATCAAAA
This sequence comes from Tanacetum coccineum, assembly GCA_026074375.1. Classification (NCBI taxonomy): domain Eukaryota; kingdom Viridiplantae; phylum Streptophyta; class Magnoliopsida; order Asterales; family Asteraceae; genus Tanacetum; species Tanacetum coccineum. The sequence continues at coordinate 34,025 of BQNB010045862.1, read as the reverse complement.
AGCTTTCCATAGATAGCCCGGTTTATTGAATATGCATGTTAAAGGTTTCCATTAAAGATGATCAATCAACTTTTTTCCAGCGTGTTTAATGTTTCCATAGATAGATCGTAGCATTTAATTTTCAGTTTTAAGTTTTTAAGTTTTAAGCATTTGTAGTGAAATGCTTTATAAGGAGTATAGATGAAACATTTATGAAAACTTTCATATCCACTCCATATCTTTTTTCTGTCTCAACGTATATGAAACCAAGATTTTGATGCCCCTAAAATGTTGACGCCCTGGGCCATCGCTCAGCTCGCCCAATACCAAATTCGGCCCTGGCCACGACTAGATCGCTTGTTGATTATTAGATCATGATCACAATCTATACATGTCACATTAAATATCCAATCAAATTCTTCCATTTATTATATTTTATCTTTCACATATTTCTCTCTTACACTTTTTTACTTTAAATATCACTTTTTTATTAAATATAAAAAATATATATTATATTTTAAGTTAGGTTGAATTCTTGATAAATGGTAAAAAAATAAAATTGATTGTATATATTGGTTTTATATGTGAAGAATAAGAAAATAATATTTTAATAAGAGATTGAGTTGGGGAAAATTGTAAATAAACATAGTCTAACAACACCTAACACTCATGTTCTGGTTTTGGTCAAATGTAGAACCTCCTTTACATATAACATCTTTCATGTTTTGGTTCCGGCCATCTCCAAGACTCCAATCTAACGAGAGTCCCATTTCGAGCCACCTCAATTTTAATGGCGCCTCAAATTTTGCAATAAATTCTATATGATTGTATCATGACCTCCCTTCAACATCCGCCACCAAGCCTCGGTTACATCCATTCTGTAACATACCGAAATATATATTATGTGCTGTTTAAAAGGACTCATGATGCTCTATTATCTAAAAAACTTGAAATGTGAAAAAAAAATTGGAAAAAGAACACCATGTGTGATAATGTCATAATTCACAAATGATTTACATGTTCCGTGCAAGTGTGTTTATGTTACACACTTGTGGAATTATGTTACGCACCAATAGACCATATATGCTAATGAAAACTTACTTTCATGTTTCTAAGTTGTTTGCTAATGAAATAAGTGGAGTCGTCATCATATCTACTTTGACAAGTCAAGAAAGATCATCAGTTAAGAACTTAAGATAATCGATGGTCGCTGTAATGAAGTGGATAAGATAAAAATATTTAATGGGGTTTCGACTTTTACATGTTATTTGCAGAAATATAGTATTGGGGCAAACTTGTCAACTCGCATCAAATTTCTGTGTGCAGAACAAAAAGTGCCGTGTACATATCATTTCCTTTTTTATAATAATTGTAGTCTCTTCAGAAACAATTATTTCCTAGATTAGTAGTAACTCAGAGTGATAAAAGTTGCTGTATTATGCTTGCAATTAATTGATTTAAGTGATTAACCTTGAGTTCTAAACACGGTTGTATCTGTACCAGGTTACTATCGCCCCATTAACGTGTATTTGTGGGGAACTTATGCAAACTATTATGCACTCCACTTTGCAGCTAAATGCTACAAAACAAAAGAAATATGGTGATCCTGTGTGCAGAAAAATATAATTAGTCTAGTTTTTTATTTCTGATACATAACTAATTTTACACAATAAGACTTATGATGGAGCAATGACTTCCACATTATCAAACTCTTACAAGCACATAATATCGCCCAAGTATGAAAAATCATGTCTGAATAACCAAAGAAGGAAATTATGTTGGAAAATGGTAGTCGGTTCCGCAAGTTATACTTTAGAAATACGTGAGCCTATTGGGGGCACACGCGTTAAACACATAGAGTATGTTTTACTTCACGACAATATTTAAATAATCGTTATTTACCGTTAATTGTTTAATAAAGTATAACTAATATTTAAAATACAAAACCGAGGGACTTAAACGAACAAAACCCAAACCCGTGGGGTGCCATTGTTTGGCCGAACCCCAAAAGGGTTCTAGAGGGTTATTTGGGTCGGTTATGGAGAGGGGGGAAAGGGAAACATTGAGGTTTTCTTGTTTGACAAGAATTAGGGTAAAGGGCCTATATAAACCCTCACCCCATGCCTCATTATTCATCCTACACAATCCCTAAAATCACCTAACTTGTTTTCGGTGCTCATCTCTTCCCTCAAAACCCTAACAGAACTCCCTTAAGGGATTTTCGGTTTTTCCCTACACCGAATTCGACAAACCCTCTCTAGGGTTTTTCGGTTTCCTTGTTTCACTTGTTTGATCCAAGATTCACACGTGGTGCTCGTAGGTGGTTCTCCTAGCTCGACAAAGATATAAACCTAACTAGGGTTTATTTGGTTTTCGGTTTTAATCAACCGAATTAGGGGTGTTTGGTTATTCGGTTAAACCCTAACCGAATTAGGGTTTGCTTTGGTTTTCGATTACAAGAAGCTCACAAGGTGCATTTGGTAATTGGTGTATACACGTGGTGTTTGGATCGTGAAGGTAGACTAGCAATCAACTCATACTCGTTGACGTGTTTGTGTGAACAACCGTAGAGGCAGTAATTTAACTGCTAAACTCGTTTCAAGAACAAGATCAAGAGGTAAGTAATTATTTACTTTTCATGTTATAATTATTTACTTTATTAAGTGTTAATCTCTGTGTCTTAACTAGATCCATTCCGCTGCGTACTCGTAGCCAAACTGGTTACCTAGTATATCATCACGAGTCAACTCGTTTTGGCATTAGGGTTACACTTTTGAATTATATCTTGTCTTGATTTGTACACGCCTAGATTTAATTCATATGCTTGATCTGCTGCGCTTAATATTTTATTTCTTGTTTTCTTGCAAATATGGCAAAGATTATGCAAATCCTTGCCATACTTAAATAAAATTTGTAGATCTAGATCTTGAAAACAATTGATTGCTAATATTGTAAAAAGAAATAAATTAAACTGTTAATTTAGTAAAATATGTATCTTTTTATAATAGATTACACTATATATATAAAAGATCTTGATTTTATTTATGGTAACTAAAATCTTTTATTTTTGAAAACTAGATCTTTTACATATTTATTCTAATTGTGTTTACCTTTCCGGCCATAAGACCTACTCAATCACTCTTGTGATGAATGGGGCGATCTAGGCACATTGATGAAAACGTAGTGAGGGTCTTATGGTTCTCCAATTAGGGAAGACTCGTTAGAAAACTCGGATTTTTACTTGTTAATTTAATGTCATCTTATGTATTTGTCTTATGCATAATTTACTTGTTTACTCGTTTACACGCCTAAATTGTATGCAATATGGACTAATACCTAATGAAAGATGATATTAAAACTAGTCTATTAATTACACGTTTAAATAGTTGTTCATAGTGACCTATTATTTATTTCGTGCAAAATTCGATTTTGAGGAAATTAATAAGACTTTAAACTATGAAACTTGATTTCAAGAATATTTAAAAACTGGACGCTATGGACTCATGAGAAGTACGACTCATCTACTAGAACAAACTATAAGAGAAGTTTAAGGCGGAAGTGGTCAACACTCCTAAAGAACTCAGGTTTTTAATACGCTTCGCGCTGACCTGATTCTCCGCTTCTTTGTGAGTTCGATTGGAGTTACCATGAACTATGGCATGTCACTACAGTGTCACTACTAAAAGGTTTTTAAAATCAGTGATACAAAGTTGTTTTGCATGCATCTTTGTACACATTCTTTAACACATTTATGTGCATACCCCTTTGAAAATTTTAAGTCAATGCCACCCAACCAAGAACACGTGCCGTTGGTTTAGCCGCTCTGGTCAGACCTCAGGGTCATTCCAACCCCATGGCAATTACGGTTCACTGGTCAGACCTCTAACTATTTTTGCAAGTTCTTGCTTGGTGGACTTTCCTATTGCATGGTGGACTTAAAATCGGGATATCCTGGTCAGACCTCGTGCTCGAGGCATAAGATAAGAAATAAACATGCATTGACATTATTACGTGTTTACTAATGTCTGGACTGGTCTCATAAATCTAAGAGTTGCGTCAAATGCAATTAACGCTCGTCGCTTACCTCTTGCCCTACTTGTTTTCGTATTGGTCAGACCTTTGTTAATAAGTGAGAGGTCAAGTTGGATCTTAGTCTTAATTAGTAAATTAATTGGGTAGTTAATTTTATTAAGTATTTAATTATCAAAAATACTAAAATTAAACTTTCTATGTTCTGATTAATTGTGTTATTGCAACATAATTTGTAAACAAAAGTTTGTTTTTCTTAGAAGACAAAAAAGCCACCAAAGAACCGAAGTAGTAATAACATAGAACCTGTGTTTTTTCTCTTTAGAAGCATGCCAAGAGATGATCCAATCATTGAAAGAATCCCAAGAAGAAGCTTGAAAAAGAGGAATATCACACCATCTAAAAACGAGTTTCCACATATCGGTAGCAATGTCGCATTCAAAGAAAACACGATTAGCAGATTCAACATTGGCATTGCAAGAAGGACAAGAGATGGCCGGAATATCCATACCACGCGAAGAGAGATTCAATCTATGAGGGAGTCTGTCCAAGGAAAGCCTCCACATAAACACATTGACCTTCCGGGGGATAGATTTATCCCAAGTAGTAGCATGAGCAAGAGTGGGAAGGATATTTTAGTCAATCCTATAACGAGCATCCTTAACGGTAAAAGTACCATTAGGACCAAGACTCCAAGTACAAGTATCTTCATTAACATCAATATAGTTTAGAGTTTAGAGTACCATTATAGTTTGTTCTATTGGATGAGCCGTACTTCCCAATAATTCATAATGTCCAGTTTTTAATTATTCAAGAAATCAAGTTTTATAGTTTAGAGTCTAATTAATTTCCTTAAAAATCAAGTTTTCCACGAAACAAGTAGCAGGTCACAATGAACATGTATTAGGCGTGTAATTAATAGACCGGTTTTAATATCATCTTTCTCTATAAGTATTAGTCCGTATTGCATACATATTAGGCGTGTAAACGAGTAATCAAGTAAACATATGCACATAAGCAAACAAATACTAAAGATGACATTAAATCAACAAGTAAACATGTAAATTCTGAGTTCTCTTGCGAGTCTTCCCCAATTGAAGAACCATAAGACCCTCACTAGGTTTTCATCTTAGTGCCTAGATCACCCCATTCATCACAAAAGTGATTGAGTAGGTCTCATAGCCGGAAAAGGAAACAAAATCAGACTAAATATTTAAAAGATCTAGTTTCCAAAAAATAAAAGATTTTATTACCGTAAATAAAAATCAAGATCTTTTAGATATATAGTGTGATTATCATAATCAAAAGGAAACTAATCTACTAAATTAACAATTTAATTTTAATTCCTTTTTAACCTATATTAACAATTAATAGTTTTCAAGATCTAGATCTAACATATTTTATTAATTATGACAAATATTTGCATAATCTTTGCCATATTTGCAAGAAAACAATAAATAAAATATAAAAACGCAGCAAATCAAGCATATGAATTAATATTAAGCATGTAAACTAGGCGTGAATATTAAATCAATAACGTGTAACCCTAATGCCAAAACGAGTTGACTCGTTATGCCACTGTTGGATTTTAACAAACTAGATAACCAGTTTAGCTACGAGTACGCAACGGAATAAATCTAGTATTAGCATAAAGTTTAACACATAATAAAAGGAAGTAAACTAACCTTTTAGCCTTAGATCCTGAAAACAAGTTAGCGGTTAAATTACCGCATCTACGGTTGCTCACATAAACACGTCAACCACGTATGCCAAGTTGTTTAGCCTTGACCTCACAAACAAAACACCTTGTGTTGTAGTCGAATTCCAAATGCACCTTTTGAGATAGAACCGAATAACCAAGAAACCGAATAAACCTTGAACCAAAAATCGTCAAACCCTAATTAGGGTTTACTCTAATTCGGTTAAACCAAAAACAAACAAACCGAAACCCTTGTTTTGGTTTTGTGATCGCCTAGCAAGGAAAACCTCCAAACGAACACCTACGTGTAATCTTGAATCGCTAATCAAGGAGGACAAGAAAAACCGAAAACCCTTTAGGGGTTTTTAGTCAAATTCGGTGGAGGGGAGAAAAGAACCAAAAAACCTAAGAGAGTGTTGGTTCGAATTTGGTGAAGGGAGAGGGAGATCAAGGAAAATCTTGGGTATTTTTAGGTACTGTGAATGTGTAGGATATTGGAAATCATAACACAATGAGATAACTAGGGTTAGCCGAATCTTTAGAGAGAGAAAGTGGGAGAGAAAACTTTCTAGTGAGAGAATATGAAACTTGTATAATGAAATGACTAACCACCTCTTCTATGGCATGGAAGAGGCTTATATAGTGTGTTATAAACCGGCCAAAGGGTCTTTGTAGTGGGCTTATACGTTGGGTTTAATACCCAGCCCATTACCGAATGTTATACATTAAACGATTAACTACGAGCTACAATAAACGATAAAATACACGGGGTGACCGATTATTTTTCTAATATATAACAATTACCCCCTAAGGGAGGCCACCCTAGAAAATACTAACTTAAGCTCAGCAATCTTCTGATTGATCTTGTGTTCAGCTCGTAGTCTTTGATTCTTCATGTGATATCTTG
>BQNB010045862.1:4911-22411 GCA_026074375.1 Tanacetum coccineum | reverse complement strand
TAAAACCCAAAGGGGTCTGGGTAGAGACGAATGGAATTTCGAATCATGTTTAGTTTCAAACTTGTAAAGTTTTGTAAACTTCAGTTTTATGAATGTAAATTATAAAGTGTATGATCTTGTATCTTGTGCGATGAATGGTATCGTCGCATCTCGTGTTTCCGCCATTGACGGGGTGCGACATACTGCATTCACAAAACTTGCACATGAGATAGGTATTAAGCAAAATGAACTTACTCAACACCTATAGCCAGCTGCCTTGGCACAGACACAAATGGTATGATATCGTTATTCACCTCATCCGAAGATGGGGTGGGGGGAATCGTCCTCCTTGTTTCCTATAATATATGCAATTTTTTACAAAACAGTGAATACACAACCATTGACATTATTAAAATTAGCAACGTAATATAATTAAAGGCCCAATTACAGGAGCATAAATCAAGCTACATTATTCTGGCATGCAAGATTATAGAAATTAACAACTTTGTCGCAAACTCATATAAACTCAAACATGACAGAAATTTGTGGTATAACAAGATACACATACAATTTTGCGAATAGTGTGCTTTATAACTATGATATACATAACTTTATGCTTAATCATAAATAATCTTTAAGGTAGAATGTGCACTATCTGACACTTGTGATAATTCGTGGTAGGGCGTTGCAAAATAGCCTCCAAATTAAGTTTGGCAAAAGAAATGAGAACTGGAAAGGTAATATATACTCGTGAACAACTTGCTAATTGGAAAAAACACAATGAGGCACCAAGGATGTTTTTTGAAACACCGGTATGCTTATCATAACTTTGAACAATTTAAATTGTTTAAGTTTACTATTTTGTTCACTTTCTAATATGTTTGTTCTAAGTCCTATGTGAGGTTTTAGAAATAAAAATTTAATCAATTAGGAAATGCATTGATCGTGTACTTTCAGATTCAGTGCTTGCATGAGAAAATGTGGTTAGATATTGTGATGCTATAGCCCAATACTTGTGATGATCAGGATAATCCTTAGGAAAACTAGAAGGAGGGAGATGGTTTAGAATAGTTACTAAATTTTTTGACTTTTCTAAAAATTGTTGACCACATTTGTTGATTTAAAGAACTTTAAGTGAAGTGATCTAGATATTTATATTTTTTTGACTAAGTTAAGAATTAAAGAAATATAAAGAATAAAAGAAAAGGATAGGAGTGTATGAAAGAGGTTAACCGGACACAAGTATATATATGTGTTCGCTACAAGGACACCTTCCTTGCCTCTAGGGCTCCACCATCCCTGAGTTCACCTACTCGAGAGTTTGTTAAACACTAGCACCGATGCTCCTTTCACTGGTCGAAGGAGCCTCATATGATGGTACACTTTCCATAGGATTACAAAGATGATCACTTGAAATTATTCTCAACAAGCGAGAATCAGATAGATAAACACAACTACACTGATGTAGGCAAGATAATGACATATACAATAATAAAATCACAAGCAAAGATGTATTGCTACATTGAATGAAACTATAATAATCTATCAGATGGCAAGACTAGCCTCTTTTAGAGGCTGTGCTTAGAAGCTTGCGTATTGTGAAATTCCCGTGCTGGAAGGGGGGATAAATTTACGTTACATAAGAATATTTAAAAAAAGAGATCCCTAGAGAGAGAGAGATCAGTTGATTAGAGAGAAGATTAGATGAGAAAGGTGTGAGAAAACATGAGAAATAGCTTGGTATTTATAGCCAAAAATTTTACTGTAGGCCGAAACTACCAGTTCTGTATGCAAAGGGCACCGGCTTACAAATCAAAGGGCACCGGAGTACAGTAACAAAATCCGAATATTGATTTGCAAAATCTTGAGATATCCCCATTTTCATAATGTAAAGGCCATTTTCCTAATTCCTTTTCCTATGGTTATGCTGTTTTTAATTATTTTGCTACCGGTTTTACTAAATAATACATTGCACTTTTTATCACAAATTTGACCTATGCTAAGAAGATTAAAACTAAGATTTTCTACGAGACTAACATCATTGATGGTGAGAGAATTATGAGAAATTGTACCTTATTGAGCTGATGATCTTGCTTTTAGTGTTTGCTACCAAACAACACGTTACCTCCATCAAAAGGTTTATATGATGAAAAGATAGAATCTTTGTTTCCCGTCATATGTACTAGTGCAACGCTATCTTAGATCAATCACACTAGGTCAGGTTTCATCCTTTGACGTCACTAGAGTACACAAAACAACTCAAGCATTTGAGTCCCCAATATCTCATGGGTACCGGTTAGATGTTTATGATACCTTTTGTTGTCTCATGTATGGAAATGAAGGAAAAAAAGGGACACAAATGTTTATACATAGGTGGTTTGAAATTGTTGTTTTATGTGTGTTTTTCATATGTTCATAACCTACTTGGTGATAATCGCTTTTTTTGGGGTAAAGGTTACTATTGTATCTTTATGGGTACAGTTTAGGGGTTGCGTTTGGATTCTACTTTTTCCATGTCCCTTTATACCAAGTCAGAATTGGTGGAAGTTGTTACCTTTTGGTTTGCTAAAATAGACTTTTTGCTGTAATTATCACGGAGTCATTTTTTAACTACTTAGTTTCCAAGTATTATAATTTTTCTGGCACTATGCATCAGACAGCCGTGTTGTTTCAGAGTTGAATAAGTCGGTGCTGTTGGTAAATGGCACTGGCCAGCCGGTTCTACAGAGAGCTTTTTAGATGACCTCCTAGATTTTTGATTTTAGTGTTTCTAGAGGAAGCTATAGTCTCTGTGTATCCTAATCCACACTTGTCTTTTGACGGTTTTTGCATTTTGACCATTTTTTGTAAAGACGAACTACTATTCTCGAAACTAGCTAGTTTTAGTTTTAAAGAGTTAACTTCTATTCTAAGTTCATTACAAGCATCACAATTGCTACTAGCTTCTTTACCTTTTTCTAATATGTCTAGCTTGGTTTTAAGTTCGTTAATGGGTCCTTTTTGAGTGATCATTGTTTAGCCTTTAGATTTTGTTTTTGTTAATAATTCTAGAACTAATTTGACGGTCAGTTTGTGTCATTACTCATTTTCCCTAGATTCTAAAGATGAACTACTATAGTAAGGATCATCGGATAATACCTCGTTTTAGTGAGCCATGGGACAAATCTCTTCTTTCTTTGAGTCATCTCCACTAAATATCTAAATATATATATAGATATTTTCATATGAAAATATCTAGTTTTTATCTTTTTCATATATCTAAATTTCTTTTCTCTATCTCTCTCTCTTCTCTCTCACTACATTACGATTCTCTCTCCTTCTCTTTTCTTGTTTTCGTGTTCGGGTTATGAAGTGAAGTGGTTAATCGGGTTCCTACAAACCCTCTTAATTCATCATCAATGGTCACCAAAGATTTTCTTGTTCTTCTCCCTTTTTCTCCTTGGCTCGTCCCACACCACCACATAATTAAGGATGTGTGTAGAATGTCCCGAGAATTACTAGATAAGACTTATCTAGTTAGTTGGCACTTTGTCCAATTGAGACAATAAGTCTCTCAAGTCATATTCTTATCATTTTGGCCACATAACTTTCTATAACACTTTTTATATATTTACAACTTATACATTTGACTTTAGGTTTGACTATCGGGTTGACTAACCAATCACATAACGCATTCAACTTATAAAGTCATAGTCAAACCTACCCAATGGCATTCTCATAATTTAATACTTAAAAACCGGTTTTGGGGTGTTACAAATCTACCCCTTTATTTAGATTTCATCTCCGAAATCTCTTGTCTAATACTAACCACAATTAGGTTGCATTTAATCTTTCATTCCATCTTAACACCTCCAAAAATTTACCAAACTAGTTGTAACAACCTATATGGTTTTGTCACTCTAACCATACTATGGCACAACCAAATATCCTTGACCCATTCTACTTCTCGCTTATTTCTATCATATTTACATTCTTTCTAATAACAAACGTCATCTAAGTGATATTTCACTATTGCCAAGCTATCATTTTAGTTTTCACTTTAAAGTTGCATCTCCACTCATTTCTTTTCTAAAATTTTCTACAAGGACTACATGTCACTTGAAAATTTTACTATTTTGACTTTATATAAGTCAAACTCCATCACTATCTCTACATCAATCACCAATGTTCTAATATGACTCAAAGTCATTATCGGTCGATCTCGCATTCTACATAATATTAATATGTGTTTTCTAGGATTTTATGGAAAACTAGAAGGGGGGGTTGAATAGTTTCTCCAAGATTTTTCGATCTTTTTAGATTTGTTTGACACTTTTGAAACTTTTTATGAAGTGATCTAGATATTGATGTTTGACAATTAATAAGTAAGAGATGTAAGAGTAAAGAAAAGATAGAGTATAGAAAGAGATCACCGGGACACAAGTATTTATAGTGGTTCGGCTACAAGGACACCTTCCTTGCCCTACTCCACTCCCCGAGTCACCTACTCGAGAGTTTGTTAAACACTAGTCACCGAGCTCCTTTCACTTGGCGGAGAAGCCTTCACAACGATGGTACACTTCTATAGGTTACAAAGATGATCACCGAATTTCTCACACACGAGAATCGATGATAACACAACTACACTTGATGTACAACTAACAATACAACAATTAATCACAGCAAGATGATCTTTTGAAAGAAGTAAGAAGAAGAATCAAGATCAAGACACTTTTGATGCGTGCTTGAAACTTTCGCGTATTTGGCAATTCCTTTCTTGAAGTGAATTACCTACACAAGAATTAGAAGAAGAGATGCTAGAGAGAGAGAGATCAGTTGATTAGAGAGAAGATTAGATGAGAAAGGTGTGTGAAAACATGAGAAATGGCTTGGTATTTATAGCCAAAAAATTTACTGTAGGCCGGTTCTTCCGGTGCTGTTGACAAAGGGCACCGGCTTGCAAAACTAAGGGCACCGGCAAACAGTAACTAAATCCGGATTTTGATTTGCAAAATCTTAAGAAATCTTGTGTAATCTTATGAGATTTTCCTTGGATTTGCTGCATTTGATTATATACTAAATGAGAAAATAAGTGTAAGATGATTTTGTGTAAAGTTAGGGTTTTAAAAGAATTTGTATGCTTTTTCAAGTTGCATGTGTTTTTCTACAAAGATGGGAGATAGTAAAGAAATCATGTTTGTGAGATAATAAGAGGTTTGTTATGTTTTGTCATTAATAAAACCTTAGTCTAAGTTGATTGTAAAACGTTTTGTTTAAAACCGGTTTATTTGTATTAACAATCTCCCCCTTTTTGTTGATGACAAAACATATTAGGGATGATTAGACATGTATTTAAACTTGGTTACTTTCTCCCCCTTTTTGTCGAAACAAAAATGGAAAGCAAATGTATGAGAAATGTAGAGATATTGTCAAGATGGAAAGCTCCCCCTTGATGAATGCTACAAAACAAATATGTTAGAAACAATGAGATATGCTCCCCCTTGCTTTGTGAGTACCTACAAAGAAAAGTTAGGGGTCCAAGAAATAGAAATGGCCTTTGTAGTACCGGCTAGCCGGTGCTGTCCTATGAAAGGCACCTTTAGTTTTGGTAAGTTTCTAACAAGTTCTTTAGATGATAGCGATTGTATAAGTCGCATATTGGCGTGACCCAATCTTCGAGGCCATAAGGTCGAAGTATCATCTATAGAGGTTAGACAAAGGGCGTCTTTTAGTGAGTTCCCCATTTTCATAATGTAAAGGCCATTTCTCCTAATTCCTTTTCATAAGGTTATGCCGTTTTTAATTATTTTGCTACCGGTTTCGCTAAATAGTACATTGCACTTTTTATCGCAAATTTGACCTATGCTAAGAAGATTAAAACTAAGATTTTCTACGTGACTAACATCATTGATGGTGAGGGAGTTATGAGAAATCATACTTTTGCCAATGATCTTGCTTTTAGTGTTACTACCAAACAACATGTTACCTCCATCAAAAGGTTTATATGATGAGAAGAGATCTTTGTTTCTGGTCATGTGTCTAGTACAACCGCTATCTTGGATCCATTCATCCGGGTCAAGTTTTACCTTTTGATGTACCTAGATGCATATAACAACTCAAGCATTTGGTCCTCAATATCTCATGGGTTTGTTAGTGTTATACATACCGTTTGGTTGTCCCTTGTATGGAAATAGAGGAAAAGGACACCATTGATTATACATAGGAGGTTGGAATTGTTGTTCATGTTGTGTTTCATAGTTCCAATTTACTTGGCGATAATCGCTTTTGGGTTATAAGCTACTAGGTCTCCTATGGGTTGTTTTATGGGGCGTTTGGATTTTACTTTTTCCATGTCCTTGACCAAGTTTTAGAATTGGTGGTAGTTTGTTACCTTTTGGTGCACCTAAAATAGACTTTTTGGTAATTAGAACGGAGTCATTTTGTTTAACTACGTTGGTTTCTTATTTTTTTCCTTTTTCTGCACTGTCATCAGACAACCGGTGCTGTTCGTTTGAACTGGCCGGTGCTGTTGATGAATGGCACCGGCAAGTCGGTTCTACAGAGAGCTTTTTAAGTTGATCTCCTAGATTTTTGATTTTAGTGTTTCTAAGGGAATCTATTGTCTCTGTGTATCCTAATCCATACTTGTCTTTTGACGGTTTTTGCATTTCGACCATTTTTTGTAAAGATGAACTACTATTCTCAAAACTAGCTAGTTTTAGTCTTAGAGAGTTAACTTCTAATCTAAGTTCATTACAAGCATCACAATGGCTACTAGTTTCTTTACCTTTTTCTAATACGTCTAGCTTGGTTTTAAGTTCGTTAATGGTCTTCTTGAGCAATCTATTTTTAGTTTGTAGATGTTTGTTTTTGTTGATAATTCTAAGACTAATTTGGCCAAGTTTGTCATACTCATTTTACCTAGATTTGTTATCTAAAGATGAGCTACTATAGTAAGGATCATCGAATAATACCTCGTTTGAGTGAGCCATGATACAAATCTCTTCTTTCTTTGAGTCATCTCCACTATCGCTCCAACTTCCGACAACGAATGCCTTTTGATCACCGAAAATGTTTTTGGGGCAATCACTAATGATGTGATTTGGATCACCACACTTGAAGCATCTTCGTTCTTCCTTTTTATCTTCTTTGATTTTTTGAAAGTTCTTTTTGTCGTTATAGGGTTGTCGGACAAACTTGCCTCTTCTTCTAAAGAATTTCTTGAAACCCCTTACGGCCATTGCATATTCCTCATCATTGCTATCCGAGGAAGATTAGACTTGTCTTGCTTTGAGTGCGAGAGACTTGTACTTTTCTTTCTTGTTATTTGCAATCTCCAAGTCCTTTTCAAGAACTATTTCATAGACTTTGAGGTTGCCAACAAGTTCGTCTAGAGATAGCTTTGACAAGTGTTTGGATTCCTCTATCGCCATTACCTTTGGTAGCCATTTTAATGGAAGAGCCCTCAAGAATTTCCTAACATGGTTACGACTTGAAAAAGATTCATCAAGTGCTTTAAGACAAGTAATAATGGTATTAAATCTAGAAAAGGCACAATCGATTGTTTCATCATCGGTAATCGTAAACTCCTTATATTTTTAAACAAAAAGATTTATTTTATTATCTTTAACTTGTTTGTTACCTTGATGAGTAGTTATTAAAGAATCCCAAATATTTTGAGCCGTGTCACACATGAAAATTCTTTCATATTCCTTTTTAGGTAAAGCATCGTATAAAACCATTTTAGCTTCGTCATTTTTGGAAAGCATTTTCTTTTGATTTTCATCAAGTTTTTCATATGGTGTAACAACATCCTTGCCATCCTTGTCATTGATGGTAGGTTTGTAGTTACCATGAGCTATGATATACCAAAGATCAATATCCTTAGACTTCATGTAAGTTTCAAAACGGTTTTTCCAATATATAAAACAATTTGCCTTGAAGAGAGGTGGTCGTTGCATAGATTGACCTTCTTTGTAGTTTTCCGAATGCATAATCGTTTAAAGATTTAAAATATAATTTATTTTAAAAACTTTGATAACCTAGCTCTTGATGCCAATTGTGGAAAACTAGAAGGGGGGTGAATAGTTTTTCCATGATTTTTGCGATCTTTTTAGATTTGTTTAACACTTTTGAAACTTTTTGTGAAGTGATCTAGATATTGATGTTTGACAACTAAGAAGTAAGAGATATAAGAGTAAAGAAAAGATAAAGTATAGAAAGAGATCACCAGGACACAAGTATTTATAGTGGTTCGGCTACAAGGACACCTTCCTTGCCCTACTCCACTCCCCGAGTCACCTACTCGAGAGTTTGTTAAACACTAGTCACCGAGCTCCTTTCACTTGGCGGAGAAGCCTTCACAACGATGGTACACTTCTATAGGTTACAAAGATGATCACTGAATTTCTCACACACGAGAATCTATGATAACACAACTACACTTGATGTATAACTAACAATACAACAATTAATCACAGCAAGATGATCTTTGAAAGAAGTAAGAAGAAGAATCAAGATCAAGACACTTTTGATGCGTGCTTGAAACTTTCGCGTATTTGGCAATTCTTTTCTTGAAGTGAATTACCTACACAAGAATTAGAAAAAGATATGCTAGAGAGAGAAAGAGATTAGTTGATTAGAGAGAAGATTAGATGAGAAAGGTGTATGAAAACATGAGAAATGGCTTGGTATTTATAGCCAAAAAATTTACTGTAGGCCAGTTCTTCCGGTGCTGTTGACAAAGGGCACCGGCTTGCAAAACTAAGGGCACCGGAATACAGTAACAAAATCCAAATTTTAATTTGCAAAATCTTGAGATATCTTGTGTAATCTTATGAGATTTTCCTTGGATTTGCTGCATTTGATTATATACTAAATAAGAAAATAAGTGTAAGATGATTTTGTGTAAAGTTAGGGTTTTAAAAGAATTTGTATGCTTTTTCAAGTTGCATGTGTTTTTCTACAAAGATGGGAGATAGTAAAGAAATCATGTTTGTGAGATAATAAGAGGTTTGTTATGTTTTGTCATTAATAAAACCTTAGTCTAAGTGGATTGTAAAATGTTTTGTTTAAAACCGGTTTATTTGTATTAACAAAGTCAATTATGGAAACTTGCAAACTCTTGCCTTTTTCAAGCTAGAATTCGCGTTTTAGAGCTTCTTGTATAAAAGAGATTTCTTAATTCTCATAAAATCATTGATGTGCGGTTGTTGTAAACTCACAAGAAGTTTACAACTCCCTAGTCTGTGTAGCTAACCATTGTAGTATAGTATAGGTAAGACTCGAGGGTTGTTATCATTCTCTAGGGGAATAGGTTGGGAAGGTTCAAACTAAACGTAACTAAGGTCTAAGGGTTGAGAAAATATTATTTTTGTATTTTATACTTTTAAGAAAGCAATTAAAATATGTGGTTTGAATGGTTTTGGTTTTAAACTAATTAAACTAAATAACTAAAATAAAATCTAAACTAATGTGTGGAAACTCGTATAGGTAAATAAATGTGTTTACTTTATCATGCAGTGATCCTTAGTTTGCTTATCCTAATTCTATTGCCTGTCACCCTTGTTATGCGATGTGTAAGTATTTCCTAAGTCATGAACGAATTACACGGACCCGCCGTCTATGTAATATTACTTTAAGGCAACGCACAAGTAAGGTAGTATGAATATTATTACAAGGCCCCTAAGAGTATATTACATGCATTAAAATACTTAAAAGGTGATAAACCATAGATGGGTAAGGTAGTATGAAGACTGTTACCGATGGTATCCTTTCTACATAGTCACATTTCCCTAGACGTCTTCGCAAGCAGTTAAGAAGCTAGTTTTCTAGAGCCTAACGCGGATACCCATTAATCACTTATATCAAAAGCCGGTAGCTCTCTTCCAATTTCTATCAAGTACCAACTAAATGGCACTATCAATTCAAACTCTATGCATTTCTTAGCAACATTCTTTTTAAATTTCGGGAATTACCTACCCGATTATCTTCTCAACTTAATACACGAACTTCATTCTCGGCATCTAACTTAAGGTTTAACACATAACCTTAACGCCATTAAAACCTTCCATTCACATCTACTCTCATTTATTATGATGTCTAACTCGTTTTATCTCTCATTTGCTACTTTTTTTACCCATACTCATGCCATGTCGGATATACACAAGCCCACTCATTTTCAATTCATTATTTACATAAAAAGGCGTCCCAATCTATGTGAATAATGATTTGTAAATTCATGGTTCGGTGATTTATAATTTCTTTATTTAAATGAAGAGGCGTCCCAATCCGTTTAAATAAGGAGATTATAAATTATCGTACTTAAGCATTCCCGACACAACACTCATATTCACTTTAACTTTCTATCATTACCTTTCTATCTTTTCTAGCATTGAATCCAATCTCAATATCCTTTTCATCCATGCCATGAAAGGCAAGCTATTACATCCATGCCATAAAGGCAAGCTATTACATCCATGCCATAAAGGCAAGCTATCATATCCATGTCATAAAGGCAAGCTATAACATCCATGTGTTGAAGGCAAGCTATAACATCCATGCCAAGAAGGCAAGCTATAACATCCATGCCATGAAGGCAAGATATAACATCCATGCCATGAAGGCAAGCTATAACATCCATGCCATAAAGGCAAGTTATAACATCTCGAAAGGTTCGAGAACTAAAGCATTGGATCCAAGCCACTTATACTTCAACATCTTTACTCATTTTATCATCCATGTACTAATCTAATCAAGTACATTTCCATTTCCACATTTTATTACCTCACACAATTTTCATCACATTTTCATTTTTTGGACAAGATCTATATGATACTTGTCAATTTCATATTTTACATATTTCATATGCATTCTCACAATGCCTTTATCATTCTTTTGTCAACCCAAAGTTGACAACTTATTCAAGTTTTATGGCAATGGATCATTTTAGTTCGCTCGAATTTTCCGCATATAAACCTTACATTGGTTTATTCTATGACACACCCAATAATATCATTATACACATCATACGCATTCTCACATATCTACATGATTTTAGTCATGTTTTACTATTTATCTAATTCATTTTATATCTTTAAAGGATTTTTAGTGTAATGTTTTTATCCATTACATTCATCCGTACTTCGCTACCCCGACTTACTCGTCGTGTTTCTTTATAACACGACTTATCATCATTTTAATATTTTCACATTTAATTTCAAGGGCAACTATTCTCAATAGTTATATGTTCAAATTCAACACTAGACATATATTACAATTAGACCATACATTGGTCATACATTGCAATCTAATCCCATTCAATTAACTCAATGTCTAGTACTTCGTGTCACGACAAATTCTAATCATACCTTATTATCATTTACAAGCATTATAGCTATCATGATCTCTATAATTCATGATTTCAAATACCTCAACCATCTTTATTAGTAATGCATATAAACAGCTACTTTCAATACATAATAACTTTAGCTTAAGCAACTTTTTCATAATTCAAGCATTTACACATTCACTTGCAACAACTCACATATTTCATCATGACTTATCTAAAATGTAATCCTATGCATTTTTCTTAGCTCAAAAACTTCATAAACTCATACCATCATATACATCATGCATCACTTAGACATATAAATAACCTACCATATACCTTACATCACATAAACATATATATTTGCACTTAACACTTCTCCAATAAGTGTTTTACATTCTTAGAAATCCAAATCACTTAGTCTATGGCAAAATAACATATATCACATTATCGATTAATGTCTAAGCATCATCAATATCTTAGCCACAAACACTTAATATACCTTATAACTAAGGCATACGCTTTTACGCACTACCTACACTTACGGCAAACGCATCTACGAGTGGTCTAAGTTTAGGCAACCTATCATGGAAACCTACTTCACTTAAACCGAAGCTCTAATACCAAGTTGAAACGGCCCTTTCTCGACTCTAAATTTAACCTAAAATATAAAAACTTTGCTAAAACGCATAACCGGGAATGACCTTCTGTCATTCTTTTATAACTAACCAAAACCAGATATAATTCGGCCCTTGAAAGTATTTTTAACATAAAGTAGACTCAAAAACCTTTCCAACGGTATAAGGCACGAATTTATTCTATACAAAATTCCAAAGACCGCCAAAATCTTTCAGAATCAATCCAGTCGGCCGGCTGGATTTCAAGTGAGCGGCTGGATGATTCTGGTCACCCAAACTTATTTTTTTACAGTTTTTCCGAGAACTAACTTCTCGAACTCGACATTACACGAAACTTTCCAGAACTCATTAATATAACATAATACATTATTTCCATAAACATTACTAGACTAAACATCCCATAAACATATATTTTACGGGGTTTGCCAAACACCTGTTTTGACCTATTTTCAAATATAACTCAAATAACATACACAACCTTTATTCAAAAACCATGTCATGGACTTGGACACCTTCAAACAACATTTAATAATGAATTTAGACACTTGGGGGGTTCAACCTTGACTCAAGCCCGACAACTAACATTAACTTCATACGCATAATCCAAATACTTCCAATATCTGAGCTTCCACTTCTATACCTTTATCAAGGCTATACCTTCCTCACATATAAACCTACAATAATGGTTAAACAACTAAAATGTAAGCTTTCGTTTAGTAATTAAAACGAGTAATAACATGTCATTATACATTATTCATCCATATAAGCATCCTATTCGTCCAATTTCTAGTCCAAAGGACTAAATCATAACATTGTTTACAATAAGCACTCAAACCATGAACATTTACATAATAACACAAAATAGCATTACTTTAGCCATCTCTATAACAACTTACTTAGTCTTTACATACATTAACTAGTTCCATACTAGTGTAACATATACTCGGCTAATTATGCTAAACTACCTCTTTATTCTTCTTAATCCAAACACCATAAACCCAAGCATCCTATACCATAGCACAATCATACACATAACACATATATATCAAAACTCAATATAACAACATGTTATAAACATTTTACTTACCTTAGCTTCAAGCTAATAAGAGCAAGAACACCATCATCATCAATCCTTGATTCCTACTCAATTATATACACACCTATTATCACAATAATGCAAATATAATTAACAAGGGCTTACATAACCTAATAACACACCCAATTCATCTTAGATTCTCATATGATCATCACCATGATAATATAATCAAAACACCCAATTTCAACTCTAGTTTACATAATAATTTAAAGGTGTCTAAATCCATACATAACTATAACCAAATCCCTTTTTATTATTTATATGATCATCATTCCCAAATTACCATTATCACTTAAAACACTAAATGACCTCAACCCATTATTAATAACACCTCAATACTTGGTTTAGTACTATAATTACCCAAAACCCCTAATTTGGGTACATGAACCTAACTCACCATTCACCAATTAAACTTATAATATGGGATTACTTACTTTTGAGAATACTAGCTAGGATTGAAGCTTGTAATAACCCTCTTAATTCATCATCAATGGTCACTAAAGTTTTTTTTGTTCTTCTTCATTTTTCTCCTTGACTCGTCCCACATCACCACATAATTAAGGATGTGTGTAGAATGTCCAGGGAATTACTAGATAAGACTTATCTAGTTAGTTGGCACTTTGGCCAATTGACATAATAGGTCCCTCAACTCCTATTCTTATAATTTTTGCCACATAACTTTCTATAACGCTTTTTATATATTTATAACTTATACATTTGACTTTAGGTTTGACTATCGGGTTGACTAACCAATCACATAACACATTTAACTTATAAAGTCATATGAAACCTGCCGAATGGAATTCTCGTAATTTAATACTTAAAAACCAATTTTTGGGTGTTACAAATCTACCTCCTTATTTAGATTTCATCTCCGAAATCTCTTGTCTTATACTAACCATAACTAGGTTGAATTTAATCATTCATTCCATCTTAACACCTCCAAAAATTTACACAACTAGTTGAAACAACCTATATGGTTTTGCAACTCTAGCCATACTATGGCACAACCATATATCATTGACCCATCCTACTTCTCGCTTATTTCTATCACATTTACACTCTTTCTAATAACAAACGTTATTTAAGTGATATTTCACTATTGCCAAGCTATCATTTTATTTTCCACTTTGTTGCATATCGACTCATTTCTTTTCTAAAATTTTCCATAAGGACTACATGTCACTTGAAATTTTTACTATTTTGACTTTATATAAGTCAAAGTCCGTCACTATCTCTACATCAATCACCACTGTTCTAATATGACTCAAAGTCATTACCGGTCAATCTCGCATTCTACATAATATTAACATGTATTTTCTAGGATTTTCTTAGTTCTCTTAAAATCACTTATCTCAAAAGCCGGTAACTCTCTTCCAATTTCTATCAAGAGCCATCTAAATGGCACTATTAATTCAAACTCTACATTTCTTTGCAACTTTCTTTTTAAATTTTAGGAATTACCTACCCAATTATCTTCTCAACTTAATACACTTCCTTCATTCTCGGCATCTAACTTATGGTTTAACACATAACCTTAATGCCATTAAATCTTTGCATTCACGTCTACTCTCATTTCTTACGACGTCTAACTCATTTTAGTTCTCATTTTCTATTTCTTTACCCGTACTCATGCCATGTTGGATACACATAAGCCCACTCATTTACAATTTGTTATTTACATAAAAAGGCATCCCAATCTATGTAAATAAAAAATTATAAATTCATGGCTCGTAATTTAATACTTTAAAACTAGTTTTGGGGTGTTACACTTACGCTTAAGTGGTGGAGGTTTGATCCTTTATCAAGCTTATGGTAATCTATATGCTATGTCAGGAAGTGAGTGTTAATTTTCCCGTTTCCAATATTGTTATAATTCCTTATACACCCGAGAGAAAAAGAGAATCCAAACACTTATGTGAGGTGCTAGTATATAATTTTTGTCCTTTTATTATAAGGATGATTCGGTTGTGCCATAAATTATCTTTACTTTATAAGTTAAATGCCCCTAACTTTGCTATTTATTAGGTAAAAAAGCTCATTTGATTGAGGACAAGCAAATTCAAGTGTATGAATATTTGATGAGGTGTCATTTTATACAACTTTTTGGGGGCAATTTAACCCTTAAAATCATGCAAATATGCTATATTATTGCACTAAATCCTTACTTTTTTGTATAATTAGCATATGGGATGCACTTGGATAGAATACATGTGAGTTGGTCTCGATTCATAAAGAAACAAGGAAAAAATACAACTTTTTAGCTTCGTGACCGCCTTCCTGACGCCTTCACCAAAAGTTCCTAGAAAGTGATGTTTTGGATCAATTTTGTGACTCTTCAGTGCGTAAAGATGGCGTCGCCAAAAGTTAGTGACGACGTCACAATCACAAGGTGGCGGCGTCACCAAAAGTTATGACGGCGTTAACTTATGTCGGTCAAAGAAACCCTAAGAAGAAGTCGACGGAGTGACGGCTTCACAAAACCCTAGTGATGCCATCAGAGCCTAAATTCTATATATACAAACCCTTTATTTTCATAATTCATGTGTGGAACTTTGAAGAGCTATAGTGTAACAATTATAGATGATTTTTAGGGCTTTTTATGCCCCTGTACTCATACACTCACATGTTAGTTTGAAGATAAGTCATTTAATCTTTAATCATTTAAATATGTTTATGCGTTTGAGGATTAATTGTTCTTCTTTTATTTATGTTAACATGTTAGGCTAAATTTATATGTGTTTGCTTATGATTTCATGAAACTTAGTTGTGAACTCTAGTTTGTTGCTTCTTGTTAGTGGTGTGCACGTTAGACATTAGAAAATTAGTTATAATATATTACATTAGCATAGACGTCTAGTGAAACGTGATTAGAACTAAGTGAAGCTCTCACATTTGGGAAGATGGATAACTAAGTATTTAATGCGCGTGGTTTAAATATTGGGTGGGAAAAGCGTCGGATAGAAGCGGCCTGCTTAAGAGATCACGTAGATGCGTCTCTGACCAATTCATAATTAAATAAGGGGAATACGTACACACTACACTAACAAGGGTGACGGGTAACGGGTTTGAGGAATTAACTAAGGAGTAGTGCATGATTAAGTAAACACGTTTGTTTACCTATAAGAGTTCCCACTAATTCTACTTTTCTTGCATAATTAGTTTCGATTTAGATTAGTTTTAGCTTAGTTTAAAACCCCCTTCAAAACCTGAGATTTTACTTGCTTTTATAAAAATATAAAAATACAAAAATACTCTCCCTTCAACCCTTAGATCTTAGTGAACATACAATTCGAACTTACCTCACTATTCCTTTAAAGAACTATCAATTCACCGAGTCTTTCCTATACTATAGTGTAATGATTAGGTACACTACCCTGAAGAATTGTAAAACTTTTATGTTTACAATTATTTGCATCAGTGCGATTTCTCCGCTTAGCTACACCATTTTGCTGAGGGGTACCCGATATGGTATATTCGGTTAATAATCTAATGATCTTTGCAAAAGTCATAGAAAGATCCAGGAGCTTGACTAACATCCGTATGTCTACCATAAGATTCACCTCCCCTATCCGATCTCATCACTTTATTTTTTCAGTAAAGTTGATTTTAAACTTCCGCTTTAAGTATTTTAAACATTTTAAATGATTCGTATTTTTTATAAATTAAGAACATCATGTAACGTGAGTAATCGTCAATGAATGTAATGAATGATTTATGACCACCAATTCCCGAAGGAAAATGTCCACATATGTCGGTATGGACTAGTTCTAATAATTCAGTACTTTTTGTGGCTCCTTTCTTATTTCATTTGGTCATTAATCCCTTTATGCATTCTACACATTTTTCAAAATTTAAGAAATCAAGATAAGGTAGAACTTCATCTTTCACAAGTCTAGTTATTCTTTCTTGTGAAATGTGGCCTAAACATTGATAAGGTTTTTAGATCTTGTTTTCTCTTATTTTGATTCACATTCTCATTTACGTTAAATGATAATAGAGATTCTGAAAAATGATAATCTAAACATAATTTAAAGAGCTTCCCTCAAGACAACCATTTCCAACAACACGAGAATTTAAACTAAAATATACTTTATTATATCCAAACGTAAATATAAAGTCATTAATAATTAGTTTAGATACAAATATCAAGTTTTGAGTAATGCTCGGTACATAAAGAGTTCCATAAAGATTGAAAAAATCCACCCTAGCATATTAATTAAAGGGTCCTGATGGTGTGAAATCTAACTTTAAATTTATAATAATGTGTCCTTTAGACTTTCACCAACACTCACGGACAGTGTACTCGTTTGTGTAGTATAGAGAGTCGGTAAGACTGGGTCGTTCGCGAGGAACGAGGGATCCTAGGTTGTCTAGCAGGTAATTTAAAGTAATGTTTGCCTTGCCATTCCCTTACTTTTCATCAATGACATAGTCCTAAGTGCAATGTTCATATAATTGTGTCCTAGTGAGTCTTTG
>BQNB010045861.1:0-44043 GCA_026074375.1 Tanacetum coccineum | reverse complement strand
GCTCTCACAACCACCAATAATCATCATCCCACCACCTCCACCATCTTCCCCAAACTAAACATACTCTATGTTTAGTTTCTTTAATAACTGTTCATCTACCATTTTGCAAGCAAGTCCTATGGAGCTTTACTAGTTATTAGACTTTTTGTAGTTTAAAATTTTCAGGTATGTTAGCATGTTATTTATTTTCCTTATGTATGCATGAGTGTGGTTCACACACTATTTTACTTTTAATGGATGATTACTGTTGGTTACATTATTATTATGCCATATTTTTTCTTCTTGCTACATGTTAGAAATATTTGTATTTTTCTAACTCGTTTTTGTAGCCAAGAAACCATAGCTCGATTCCTTGGTGCCCTCGAACGAGGAGGAGCACACATCAAGAGGGAGCATTTATTCTGTCGATTTTACTAGCAATTCTTGACGATACCTTTTTGATTCTACAAAAAGGAGGGTAAATGACATAAAACTTGTTGGGAAATACAAGTCAAAAAGTCAAAGTACTGCTAAGTGAAAGATCAAAGTACTGCTAAATAGAAAGTCAAAGTACTGCCAGTCAAAGATCGAAGTACTGCCGTGGATATAGGAACTATAAAGTTTAAACGGTTGTTTTAGCATTTAAAAATGTTCAATTGTTTTTTTGTTTTTTTAGTTTGTTCTTTTTTTTTTTTAGTTCTTTTTGGTCTTGGTTTTTTTTTGTTGTTTTTTCTTTGTTGTTTGTTATATGTTTTTTGGTTATCTGTTTTCTGTTTTGTGGTTTTTTTTAGGTCTTATGTTGTCTTTTGTATTTTTCTGCTGTGGTTGTTTTTTTGTTTTTTGTTTTTTTTTTGCTTTTTTTATTGTGTTTTCTTTTTGGTGTTGAGTTTTTATTTTTTTTTTTTTTTTTTTTTTTTTTATTGTTTTTTCTTTTTTTTTGGTTTTGTGTCTTTTTTTTGGGTTTTTTTTTTTTTTGGTGTGTTGTTGTAGTTTTCAGTTTTTGTGGGTTCTTTTTCTCTTGTTTTTTTTTTTTTTGTTTTTCGTTTTTTTGTTTTTGTTTTTTGTAATTCTCGACGATGCCTTTTTGATTCTACAAAAAAGGGGAGAAATTACATAAAACTTACTAAATACTTGTTTAAAAATAATTTTACATTTAATGAGTTTAAATTTTGTAATCATCAAAATAGGGGAGACTGTTGACAGAAATAATGCCTAAAAACAATATTAATATTTTTCACATCTTTACGTTTTGATAATCACAAAATATAAAAACGTTCAATATAAAATTAAACATAAACAAGTAATTAGTAGTAAATTTTCATTTTAAAAATTATATCACTTAAAGGTATGAATAAATAAATGCTTAATGTATTTTATGATCAAAGGAAATTTTTATACAACCTCACACTTTTATAAAATATTGTAAACATCTTTATAAACATTACAAAACATTTTCTACAATTAAAAGAAATTTTTTATTCAAAATAAACAATTTGAAATTCAAATTTTCGGACCTAAAACGGCTAGAAAGTTCTAGAAAATTCTAACTACACAAAAAAACAAACTGGGGAGCTCCCGGTCTAGGGCGGCCCCCTTAAATACACGAGCGGCCCCTTTAATTTTAAGGGGACCGCCCACCTATTTAAGAGGACTGCCCATAGGTAGATGCTCCTCCAGTTTGTCCTATAAATACTGGACTTTTTCCTACTATTTTCTCACCTTTTGCATTCATTCTTTCTGTTCTAAAATAGCCCACACATCTCATTAAAATCCTTGATCATTTAATCATAAAGCTTTGTTTCCAAGTGATCCAATCTCAATTCTTCAAGTGTAAGAGAAGAATACTTCCATCATCAAGTAAAGAAGTATTACACCTTTGTTTGTTGTTGCAATCTTATTGCATCTATATCATAACTTGTAAATCTTGTAAAGTTGTGTAGGTGTTAGATCTTGGTGATTGTTGTAAGTATAGTTAGATCTTGGTGATCTTTCCTAGTAGTGTTAGTTTGGTGTGATTATAGTAGTGGCATGGTGAAGTAGTCGTGTGAAGAAAACTAAGGTGTGAAGAAGTTGTGTAGTCGTGATCAAGTCGTGAAGCAAAGTTGTTGTTTTAGTGAAGTTATGGTGTTTGGTTTGCTAAGAATTTAGAACTCCGACATCTAGTTAGTGTCGAAATCAAGGATAAGCAAAAGTTGTTATGGTTTCTCCGCCATAAGGGAGCGATGGAGCTTGTCTAACTACAAACACACAACCTCCAATCCACACAACCCCATTATCACCCCTTATTTTGACATAGTTGAAGGAAAATCTCGAGTTCAATACTCGAGGAATGGTGTAGGCGATGAGGGTGTCTTCGTTACCCGAACCACTTTAAATCCCCGCGTTGTGGTTTGTTGTTTCTTACTCTTATCTTTTGGTATTACATTATTTTCGCAATTACCTATTCACTATTAATTTGTTTAGTTAATGTATGATATTTGTGAAAAACACATATCCTTTTATATCAAAAATAACCTTAAAAGACAAAACAGTGCATAAAAAGCTTGTATATTGTTGTGTTGTCTTTATTATATGTATAGGTAGGTTAAAGCACAAAAATCTAAGGAAAACGGTCTCAAACACTGGACAAACCCACGGACAGGGAAAGGTAAGATAAGACAGTGAAAAGAGCACACAAGGAGCCATGAGAATGCTACAAAAGTCAACCCTTGGTCAACTCTCAATCAAACTTTGTCAAATAGTCAATAAAAGTCAAACTCGGAAAAAGACAAAATCCCTAAATCAGCCCCCAAAGTTTACTAAAATACGTAAATGGTCCCTAAAACTTTATCTCTTATTTAACCTAGCCCAAATTGTCCCTATTAAAATAACCCAAAAGCCCAATACCCAACCCGAAGTCAAAGCCCATTCTTTTCTTAGTCAAACACCCCCGTTTATAAGATAAAAAAAGGGTGGGTAAAACCAATTACTGTTCATCATCTCTTCCAACTATTTACCTGCGTAAACCAGAGGGCAAATCACAATTGACCATGTGGCAAGCTATTTCAAGGGTCCAAGTACACTCTGGCAAAAGTAGACGTCACAAAGTGTTTAATATCACTTGGTTAGCCAAGGGTGAGCATAAGAAGAAACACACCAAAATGATGGGATTTGCACTATAACGCTTGCAAAAGAAACACAGCATGTCAACATCACAGATTGCCACGCTGGCAATCCGTGTGAGCTAAGATATGATCCAACGAACCACAATTACCATCCAATGATTAAAGGAATGTAAGGACAGGATCAAAAGGAGCGTGATGAGGCTATGATGACCTAGAAGATTCTTTAGCAGGCTATAAAAAGCCTTACATTCACACACACAAGCACGGAGTCTTTTAGCTTTTAGATTTTTAGTGAAATTTTAGCTTTAGCTTTTTATATTTAGCTTATGTAATTTTCATTTAAACTTTTGTAATTTTCTTTTTCAAAATTGAGTTTTTCTTTAAAATAATATGTCATAAGCTCTTATTTCCCTCAAATGATGTTTGATACTATTACATAAGCTCTTATAAGCTTCTCATAAGCTCATACAAGCTCTTTCAAGTCTCTAAGCTTGAATTTGAGCTAAATTCAATCATTTAATATACTTTAACCTTAAAATCAGTTTAAAACCCTTGCTTATGGATTATGGGTCTTTGGATGATAAGCTTGTCATGGAAGAGCTTATGAGACCCCTACCAGCTTATATCCAAGGATAA
Organism: Tanacetum coccineum; assembly: GCA_026074375.1. Lineage (NCBI taxonomy): Eukaryota > Viridiplantae > Streptophyta > Magnoliopsida > Asterales > Asteraceae > Tanacetum > Tanacetum coccineum. Next base: position 40,324 of record BQNB010045861.1, on the reverse strand, counting down.
GCTGGAGCTTGTAGATAGCTCTTAGAGCCGTTAAAAGCCTTTGTAAGGCAGCTTGTAAGTCTATTATTTCATTTCTGTCTTTAATTTCTAGCTTAATAGTTGCTTAATTTTGCTTATATCTTGCTTATTTTAGCTTAATCCTATTTCCTTGTGTTAGTTAATCATAAAGACTATTTACCGATGTGTAGTCAAATGGTTTCACAAAGTTTTTATTCAATTTTGACCGACTCTCGTCTGTAAGAGTCAGAATCTCTTCCCTATCGGGGACGAGTCTGTTTGCAGGATCAGATTGGTCATATGGGATCGCATACAAACATGGTATCTCATGTTGAGCCTTTTTGAGGTATAAAGGATTAGCAAAGGTGGGTCTACCATTAAATGTAGGGTATTTGGGTGCTAACATATGAATGGTCTGGATTGATTGACTTCTTTTGTAAAGGATTTCATTCAAAAATGTTAATTGCTTTTCCATTGAAATCATTTTGTCAATATCTTTTTCTTCCTTAAGTTTCAAATCCGTTATCACCTTTGTTTTCTCCTTGACAAGACCTTCGTAGTGTGGCTTATTTAAAAGACTTTGTTTGACTAATTCATCGTGTTTTGCTTGGACAACTGAAATTTCATAGGCTTTAACTTTTAAACCTTCTTGTATGTCAATGTCCTTTTGAGCTAATAGTCCTAGAGTTTCATTTAACTTATGTTTAAGTGTTTGTCTCATAGATCAACAGTACGATTTTTTAAAGGCATGTACGTCCTTCAAGCTCTGGTTTGTATCTTTTGAAGTTGCATTACTAAGCAGCTATCCCTTCTATACTAGTAGATCCCCCAATGACATGTACTAGTGTTTGTTTTGTTTTTGCGAGAATAGATTTGCACTCACTCAATTTTGAGTCTAGTGATGCGTTTGTCTTTCTTTAATTGCTGTTTGAATCTTTTTATTTTTCATTGCTCCACATCATAGTGTTTAAATTGTGCAATTAAATTAGAAAGAACACGCTCATCAATACATTTACGCATTATGTGTCATTTCATGAATGTCAATTGTTCAAATCGATAATCCAGAGTTGAAATCGGAATGCCAACTTACTATCACCCATTTCCACTACAAAGTGTTACTAATGATTCAGATGCTCATATGTTGTATTTGATTGGCAAACATATCTTTGTCAGTATCGTATTGTCCTAGTTCCCAATGGCTCAGAATCTAATGCCTGGAGTCTGTGCATTATGGTGTGTGTTTTTGTGTTCATGTTTCTTTCTTCGGAACCTCCTGGATTCTTTGCCATGTAGCTGTTGTATGTATGTATGCTTCCAATTCTTGTTCATCATTTCTTCGCATCCGAATCTGCTAGCAGTCAGATTGGCATCTGTCCTTGAAGTTACACACCTTTTCAGCTTTGTTTGCCACAGAGCAACATCTTTTCCTTATGATACGTGGAGTCTTTAACCCGTTTTGGCTTTCTGCATTCCTTAGCAAAATGACCAAATTCCCTTGCAGATTAAAACACTGTTATCCCAAGACTGCTAGCATACTTGACCCCTACAGTGTCCATCTTAGCCCCAGCAACATTTACTGCCCTTTGATTCCCGACTGGTCAGTGGCGATTATCATCTCTTTGAACCTTGGAGTAGGAAGTCCACATTCTTGTTTCTGTGTTTGAGGAAGTTTGAGGATTATTGTTGGTGTAGTAGTGCGTGGGTCTTTGTAGATTTCTTGAAGTGACGATGTGCAATGAAAGCAAATTTTTTCTGCGTTTCCTTATCACTATTTTGAGCTTGTTCAGGATGTCACTACTTATCTTCAGATCAGAAAGTGGGACTCGGCTGGAGTAGTGTTGGCTGCTGATCTCTTTGCCGTTTGTTGTCGTGTAGTTGCATAGTCTGGGATGGAATTGAAAGCTTTGAGATATTGGTGTATATGTTTGTGAGACTTTGATGATTGATAATAGGTCTTGAAGTGTTTGGCAGTGGAGGCAACACGAGGCTAGGATGGGTTAGCATTACGATGGCTATTGTTTCAGCACGAAAGTCGTTAACTTCCTCTTTGGTGATTTAGAGTTCAGAAGTCAAAGAGAGGTTGTGTGGTAGTGAAACTTCATAATAAAACTTGTGTTGTTGCTTGACAATTGTGACAAATCTTGAGTACTTCTGGTATGGAAGTAGTTGAAGTGATTGAACACGCGGGACTTGCATCGTAGCAAAGATGTCAAGTAAGTTGTCTTTCTTGATTCAAGTTTATTGTCTCATCTTGTGAATCTTTGTATAGTAAGATCTCAGATGTTTCTCATCGTGAAGAGGTGAATTGACAAAACTCCCAAAATAGTGTTTGTCTTGACATGCTTGAATGTGTGGTGATTCCCTTGTTGTAGCCCTTGTCGATGGACTGTTCCCACTAACCTTTCCTGAGCTGTCTGACAGATGCCCATACAAAGTTGAATTATATTTCTCTCCAATCGCGTCTTAGTTCACAAAGATTATGTCAAGTGAATCGCTTCCTTTTCTGAGTCAAAAATGAGCTTGTGTTTTCAGGAGAATGATTCAGGACTGTTTCAACTTACAGTTTGAAGCGAATGTGGTGAGTTCTCTGGTTGCAGGAACGAGCAAGAGGGATGTGTATTGTGACAGTAGTTGGAGGTGTTAGGACCTGTGGAATGCACTTGTAAGGCATCACATTGGTCTTTTTATCAATCGTATTGTAAGAACCGTGATCGAAATTGTGCATATGCGCTTGTGTGCAGCATTGTGGACGGAATTCCTGCTTAACCAGCTGCCATTATGTTGTTGTGCATTTGACTGTCGGTTGTGGAAGTTACAATTGGAGTAGACATGATGAATGATTAAAGAATTGTGAAGTGAAAAATGATTGAAGGATCTTAAGTGGATTTGTTGTGGATTAGTAAGGAAGCTGTTTGTGATGTTTTGAGTGTGTATGGTAAATGAAGAACAAATAAACGTCCGCAGATCCATTCATACTTTTGTTTTTTGAAAAAAGAGACAAATAAAAGAAAAAAATCAGCCTTTACAGATTTTTCATCATATGTTCTGTCAATCTGGGATTTTACATGTGTCTGTATTGTGATTTAAACCGTGATAAAGCTCATTGTGTCTTTTGAGCGGGATTTACGAAATATCAATAGAAACATTGAGTATGTTGAATTGGTTGTTGTTCTGTTTAAAGGTGTTGTTGATTATTGTGTTCTGTCTGTTGTTGTACTTAATTGTCCTATGGTAAGTCCGCATTAATGTCCAGTGGGAGTCGTGTTTGAAATGCGGTTTTGATGCATAGAGTTGTGTTATTGTTTTTTGATTAGACTAATAAATGTAAAGATTCCCTAAAATTGTGTCAGAAACTACCATGCTGAGGCGTGATCTTCTTAGTATAAGACAAAACAGCATCTTCTCTTTAGAGATAGAAAAACGCATGAGATGTCTTGTTGACACACGACGCTCAGTCCATAGTTGCTGTACAAATCAATTGTATGATCACGGACAAAACGCAAGATCAGCTTCAATACTTATCGGACAAATAACACGCGCAGTGTCAGGACATGAAATTTTTGTTATTTCATGAGTCAAGATGTCAGACAAAACGCAATGCAAGATTTCTGACAAAACGCAAACACAAGTCGCAAAGGTTGCACAAAACGCAACACCTTCCTTTTTTTCTTCACAAAACGCAGTGTTTATCACGAGGCAAAACGCAATGCTTATGAAATTTTGGCAGAGTTTTGTTTAGATTTATTGCATTAATGGTCTTCAATCTCTTGACAAAACGCAAGATTCCAACAAAACGTAATGTTTTGGAGCACAAAACGCAAGATTCTTCACAAAACGCAACCTGTTGAAGTTTACAAAATGCAACAAGTACAAAGTGTCATTTTCAAGGGTCGTTTTTAGGTACGGTACTAGTTTGTCTCTTATACAAAATGCAACCAAGCAAAAAACACAAAACGCAACAAAAAAATCAACAAACTAGCTCAAAAATCCCGAGTTCTCCACGAAAATTTTGACACAGTGTTCGAATAAGATTTAGTACGTGATAAAAGCCAAGACTTGACAAGTTTTAACATGAACTAATAACAAAACGCAAGAGATTTTGTACTAAAAATATGTGAGCCGTGAGGTTTTTGATTCAAAGAACAAACAATACTTGATCTTTAGAGAAGCTAGATGATTAGAAGACACAAGTACTTGTATTGACGATTTTAAGAACCAGAAAAAAATTCAATTCGGGTGTTTTTGAAGCTAAGACACCACGAATCAAACACAAAAACCACAATCACAATCACTATCCACCCGAGACTCTTGATACCAAATGTCGATTACCCGAAATCACTTCACTTCATTATCATGTTGCTCGAATTCAATGAGAAAAGAGAAGGAAAATGGAAGAAATTTAGAGAGAGAAACTAGAGAGAGAAAATGAAAGAGAATGGTTAATTTACTTGCAAGACTAATGTTTACAAATGAACCAACACCCTCTCCATCCTTGGAGAGGGGTATTTATAGTAAGAACCAAAAGGCTTTCATGCCTTGGTATTTCTACGGGCTGGGCTCGGGATTACTTGGGCTTTCGCCCGATACACGTGACCGGTTAGATTACAAATGAGAGCCCGTTTACCCGTCTAGCCTATTACAACGTATATTAAATTAATGATCGAGACCTAATATAATTAATGAACGAACTTCCATGTTCGACTCAATATTTGAGGCTAACAGTGAATATATGCAAACAACCTTAGTATCACCGCTAATCAATAACCATATGTCACTTACGCACCTAAAAGGCCTACCAGCTGGAGTACTAAAATTAGAACAGGACCACACACAACCTGGGTAGGCGTACCCATCCGCTCCAATAATCACACACATACTGGGTAGGCGTACCCATCCGCTCCAAACAATCATACAACACATAATATTCACATAGCAGTCATAAGCACATAACTTGTCCCAAAAACAAAACCACATTTTGCACAGATCAATTCAAAATATTTCAAAACACATTTGAGTATCATTTTCCCCCAATGTAAAAACCAGTAAAAAGTGGGCTATGAGAACTCACCTCAAGCAAGTCTTTAGCAACCTAATCTCAATCACACAAGCAAATGCAATGATGCCCGCACACGACCTAGTCCAGTTAATGTCCCATTTTAATCATCCAATTCCAAAACAATCATCACGTTTGATGCATAGAGTTTAGACGCGTTGTACAATTACTCAAAACAATTTAGTGGTGTGATGGTTGACAACTTATCTCCACAATCATATCAATCTCATTCCTTGATAATACATACTTATACTATTTAGCGTAAATAAATAAGTAATATAATAAATATTTATAATAATTAATTATATATATATTTCGACAAGTCCATTCGGTGCACCTTAGTCACTTTAAAATAATCATTATACGGTCGAAATGAAATGTTTACTCATAATAAACACATTAGAGAAGTTTCAAGAAAAATCATATTTTTCGTCATTTAGTGAATTTATTAAATAAATAAAATAATTAAATATTATTTTATTATTTAAGATCAAAAATCATGTTTTTAAGAACATTTCTAAGTATAAACTTTGTACATAACCCGTATGTTTATACAATGTTTTCCAAGGTTTAAAACCTCATTTTTCCACATTTTTCCAAATTCGACACTTCTCGACAAAATTCCAAAATCTCAATTTTTAACGCTTACCAACACGTTTTTCCCAACACATTTTTCCCAACACATTATTCAATATCACTTCGTAAATACATTTTCACTTCCAAAAGTCCATAAAAATTCTCATAACTACTAAATATCGCTTATTGGGCTTTAAGGCCCAACAAGGGTCCATTAGGACATTTATAAGTCCAAAATATAATCCAAGTCCAAAACCAAGATCCATTTACATATATAAATATATACTTATTTGTAAAAATAATCCGGACCACAATAAGCCCTCCCATTAAGTACGCGATCAAATAGGACATACTGTTGGGTTATGAGTCCATAAACTCCCATAAATACGTAATATTAAGCATGAAAATAAGCTATCAAGCTACGTATCGCCTTTGGTTACAACCATAAGCCTCGATCAAATAGTCCACAACATACGCTAAAGGCCATAAACACAAAATAATCAAAAATCACTTCCCTAGTGATTTTGACAAGTGACGTGGGCTTATAAGCCCATATAAGCCACGAAATAAGCTCAAAATAAGCTATACGAGCTAATATAAAAAATAAGCTATCTAGCAACGTATATTATTCAACCATCACGACCACAACATCAAAACTACAAAATCCCTCTTTTTCCCCGATCTTTTTCCTTTTAATTACACGAACCAAACACACCCTTTTTCTTTCGTTTCGCTTCCAAAAATCAATTTTCACAACGATCAACTTGTACAAATAACATCTATGCATCAAAATAAACCCAAAAGGACAAACGAAATTTAAATTTGAAAACTTACAAGAAAATATTCAAAAATGTATAATTCGACATGAACTGGACAACCCAAACGTTGTTTAAATGAATACCCAAACACTCGTATCAACCGGGAATATCATGCTCTTGATCAAAGTTGGAATTTTTATGGTGGTTTATGGTGGTTAGGCGGCGAACGAAACACACACACCCCCCTATGTGTGTGTTTTTAATTTTTTTGCAATGAAATGGATAATGAGTGGATTTGTCTAGTGAAAGGCATATATGTGTACAATTTAGGACACATTAGCTAAAATTAAGCCATCTTGTTCCCTACTCTTGACCATTTGACTGGCCATGGTATACCATGGGGTCTCGGGCCTTTCTTTTCGTGTCAAAATCACTTAAAAGCTCGTAAACTCAACCGTAAAATTTGCCCCAAAGTTAATTAGCATTTTCATTCACTTTAAAAATACTTTTCCATTAACCTAAAGTATTTACACGACATATTTTCACTTTACACCCTTTAAAACTCATTTGGACATTAACGGACGTGTCAGACTCGTTTTTCAGCATTTCTCAAAATTCACGGGTCGAACCACCTAGAATACGAATAATACAAAATACCTTTCAAAAAGGATTATTAATCAGAATAAACCTCAAATCATCACGTATCTCATAAAATCACCACCGTCAACACGGTACAAAATCTGAATAAACTGACAAACATCAAATAGTCAAAGGACTATAACTCAAATATTCAGAACACAAATAGGGCAAAGGTTACACTTGTACTGAATAAGGAATTTTGAAAGAGTTTCATGCCATGCTCTGGGAGCTTTTTTAGCCTATAAAGAGCTTTATCCAGCTTACACACATGGTTGAAAAATTCACTGCTTTCAAACCCAGGTGGTTGTTGAGCATATACTTCCTCTGAAATTTTCCCATTCAAAAATGCACTTTTCATATCCATCTGATATACTATAAAACCCATGTAGTATATGCAAGAAATATCCTGATGGCTTCAAGTCTTGCAATAGTGCAAAGGTTTTATCATAGTCAATCCCTTCCTTTTGTCTGAACCCCTGAGCAACCAGCCTTGCTTTGTTCACACAAAAGATGAACTAAAGAGAGAAAGTAGAGAGAAAAAGTAAAAAAGAAAAATTAGATGGTTGATTAAAATATGTGAAAATTACAAAGAGATCCAACACCCTCTTCATGTGTGGAGAGGGTATTTATACTTACATAAGGTGGACATGGGCCTTGGTTACATGGGCTTTCCATAGACCTTGGACTAGTTACCTATGTAAGTTTCCAAATATTACTTGATGAGCTATCTACCGATATCTTATGAAGTGACCGAGACTTTTCTAGGAATTTCGTATTCCTAACAATCTCCCCCTAAGGGATGTCACTTCATGTTATAAAAACTTAAACCTATCATACTATGAAGGTCTTCATTCTTGTGCTCGCAGACTTGAATTTCTTTCTTTTCTTCTTCTTGTGAATATGTTGTAGTGATCTTAACTTTTAGGCTAGAGCACATTCCTTTGACTTTAACTTGTATGAGAATATGTGATCTTGAGCACCTTGAGATCATCAACCAAGCATAATCTCATTTCGCCATCTTGTAAACCTTGCCCTCTTGTGAACTTGTAACTTCTGGACCGACATGCTCATACCTTTCTTGATACGTTATCTTGAAAAGCTTTAATAATGCATCTTTCTTGAAGTTCTTTATCTATAAAACTTCGTCACTTCGAGAAAGACGTTCGGTATCAGAGTAACGAAAACTTCTTTGAAATTCTTTGACTTTAATACTTCGTCACTTCCAGAAAGATGTACGGTATCAGAGTAGCAGAAGTCTTGAAACATGTACTTGAGCTTTCATGATGTCTTTATGTTTTTTCGGTCGGGTATGAGCATGTGGTTATGAATCTTGTAAGCCAGCTGAAATCAGGTACCTTCACCACCATCTTTAAGTATCCTGCATTAAAACAGTTAGCAATAAAGCAGGGGGACAAATATGGCTTTATCATTAGCCCGTGTTTGGTTAGAGTAACCTTCGAATCCGTGAGGATCGACCTGTGATCAGGTACATTCAATTTAAGAAGAATCTCCTTGACAAGATTTCCAGCTAAAGTATAAAATCTTTCTAACACATATGTAATAGATTCATCAAACTCGGCATGTTCTCATTACCGGAACGTCTCAAAGCATACAACACGATAAGAGTGAACCAGTGAGTTACTATCTCACCGATTGAAATAGAAAAATCAATTTGAAAATCACTCGACGTGTCACTTGCTAAAGTGGTTTTGTGACACATCAAGAGTGTTGATCATTTCAAAAATTCATCATCAATCGTCAATTCATAACCTGGAACAAGTTTGATTCTTATAGAATCGCACCATCGTTTCTTTCCAGTTGTCACAAGTTTGATTCGTATAGAATCGCACAAGTCACCAACCATGAGCTTGTTTGATGTTGGCTCAAGCAGGATTTCCATCTTCATTGTGAATGAAATCACTCGGATGTTCTGGCAAAATCACAAGGATAATGCGTAGGACTATTTATATTTTCTCGTTATTCACATTGTGTGAGATAGCAAGCATAATTTTGACAAGTGTCCTAATGAGATTTATAGATGATCTCTTTTGGCTCTAGACTCAATAGTGCACTTATGTTTTAGTGATCGGAGGCTAGAGCAGACTGCCACCTTTTCAATATCGACTAACTCGGAGTGAAAAAGTCGATAGAAATGCATGTAATCTCTGTGAGAAATGAAACAAGAGTCTGTTAAGAGACCTTGAGTGGCTGGGGAGGGTTGTGCTTAGCATCACTGGGTCTATGACTGTATTCAATGTCGGGCAACAACTTCGTGTTTCTGACAGATTATGTATTGACTCGGTTTTTGCCTAAGTGTATGGAGGGCTTCTTTCATTTCACCCTTTATCTTTACAATTATTTTTCATTCTTCAACCCCTTCAATGCTTACCGAGACTTCATAACTAACAGCTTGTTGGGTTTGTTCCAGTTTAGCCTCCACTCCGTCGCATATTCCCGAATTCTCACTTTTTCCCTTTTATATCATACCTAAGGACTTCTATACTAACTAGTAGATATCCCTGGGTAGAACCCTCCGGTTCTGGCTGGATCATGGGATTTGAATACATATGCCTAACCACTTTATAACTCCATAAATTTAAGTACATGGTCGGTCTTTTGGGTATTTCATCACAATCCTTCCAAAAACATTGAAAATTTTAATCAAACTGTTTGATATAAATATCAAAAGATTTACACTTTGAGAGTTTTTTGTTATCACTAAAAGGCTCCCCCTTAACATGTGCATCGTAATCATAGTACATGCTAAGTGTGGAGTGCATTTAGTCCATTTTATGATCACATTTCAATATACATTAGATTCGGTTTAATCACATTTTCTCTCCTTATCCAAAATGTTAATCGCTTGATATTTTAGATATCAATTGATTAAACTTTCAGGGACAAAATGTTACATATTAACTAATTAGAATATTCTAATGCTCCCCCTCAAGTTATGAGGGTATATAAGATAGTGTCGAGTACAATAATTTGAAATTATTTTAATTTATTGAAAAATTCTTGAAAATTTTATACTCGAGCACTCCTTAATATCACCATAAAGTCTGCACTACATATATACATATTCACATGTTTATTATATACGAAGAAAATTTTGACCTGAATGAATGAGAACATCATATGAACGAAATCATATGGTCCTTTATAGCAGCCGTAGGTCCCTTCAGTGCAATCTCCCCACCAACAGAACTTTCTAAGCTCCTCATTAACAATACTACTTTCAAGAAAGTTTTGTCAATCTGATCTTTCCTGTCCCTGCAACTCTTCGACAATAGCTTTCAACTTTCTTTCTAAGTTATGAAAGTCTATGCTTCAAACTATCGAGTATGAAACAGATTCAGATACATATTACCTTGAGCTTGATTTGGTTGGATGAGGTCCGTGTTGAATGTGTCTTAGCTTCCCCCTAAACCAGCAATCCTTTCTTAAGTAGATTCAGAACTTTCTTTTAAGCCGCATCAAGCAGTCTTAATGTATAAATCCCAAATATCCGAAGTACACAGTTAACCCTTTCAAGAATTTGTTACCACAACACCAAAGTCAATTAAGTCCCGGATGACGCATTTCTCTCTTTAGGATATTGATGATATAAATTGCAATATCAAAGTCAACTAAAGTCCCAGAATGTCACAATTTATTCCCTCTAAGTATTCCGAACATGATAACACCTAAATCAACTAAGTCCCAAATGTACTATATTCTTTCTGCAGAATACTAACTAACTTAAAAAATCATCATACCTATGTGTACCTCTTTTATCAAATATTTCTACTTCTTTTAAGAATAAGCTTAGGGATTGACCGTTTGAGGAAGCATTTATTGAATCAGAAAGAACTTTTCTCACATTTTAAATAATTATACTCCCAACACTTCCCCTAGGGACTCAAATGATGCATAATGACTAATGACAAGATGTCTCTTCCACCATGTGATTGAAATAGTGCACCCGAAAGATTCAAAACGGCCTAAAATCAAAAGAAGCTAAACCTCAAAAGACCAAAGAAGCTAAACCTCAAAAGAAAGCCAAGGCACATCAAGTAACATCTACATCCTCCCCTTAGCTGGTTGCGACACAGTCAGAATCAGCAAAACCTTTATACGTACACATAGACGAGATCGAGATTTGAAAGCATTAAAAAGCTTACATCTATTCTGTAGAGAATCAACTTCAGCGTTTTAAAAACTATGAAAGTATTTCCAAGCATTCCTAAGTCTTTTACAAACTATGAGGTGTTGGCAATATTGATCGAATGTAGTTTAAGGCCTGAATTCACTAAGTCTCAAATTCCAAATAAGTCCATAAAGATTTAAACAAATGACATCTAAAGCTCTTGTAGTTAATATAAATTAACTCCCCTTGAAATTATTATCAGTCATTATCCAAAACTTTATCCGTTAATTCCATGACTTATTTTGAAAGACTGTTTTAAAAGATTATTGGATGACACTTTCTCCCCCTCAAATAATGACCCGTTTTCTATTTAAAGAGTTGTTGTCATTGTTTAAGTGGTCAAATTATCTTTAAAAATCTTTTTGTGATTACTGAAAACATTGATTCATTATGAAGACAACTTTTTACCAATAAAAATAAGATTACTCTTATTTTGACACATAAGTGCACTAACACGTATACTTATGGTAATATAGGAAGCACGGGTTGTGTTGCAAAGTAAACACAAGCCTTTGCATGGTCATAAAGTAGACCATGCCCGAGAATAAATTCCCGTTGTTAGGAACAACTGTCTTTTTGACGACATGTTTTCCTCAGGGTGAAAAGCGGGTTACTATTTGAAATAATAGCAAGCCATTTGGCATGTTTTGAAAACATTTGGAACTTTTGCTCGAACTTCATTTATAGGCTCGTACCATTATTGAATGACATTTCTAAGACTATAAATGTTATCGATTTTCAGAATACATGCCATTATTACCTCTTTTTATATTTTATCATTTTTTAATTTTTTCTTTGGTTTTATGAATTTTTTATTTTTATATTTTGTTTTTATAAAAAAAATTAAAAATGAAAAATCTTTTTGTTTTTTATGGTTTTAATATATATACATATGATACAAGATATTTGAGTAGGTACCACCACTATTCATCAACTTCGTCTGCCAATTGTTTCAGAGTTTTCGGCGTAAAACTTCGCATTCCCAGCTTGTTGATTAGAAATTCAATTCTTTCTCGGCCAAGAGCTTTAGTGAAGATGTCCGCTAGTTGATACTCCGTATGGACAAAGTAAAGTTCGATCACCCCATTCTCAACATGATCCTTTATAAACTAAAATCTGATGTCTATATGCTTGGATCTGGAATGTTGAACGTTGTTGCAGCATAAGGCAATAGCGCTTTTGTTATCACAATACATTGGAATTTTATTGTATCCAAAGCCATAGTCGGTAAGCTGTGATCTCATCCAAAGGACTTGAGCACAACAGCCGGACAAAGCAATATATTCAGCTTCTGTACTAGATATCGCAACGCTTTTCTGCCTTTTTTACGACCAGCTAACAAGTCTATCACCCAAGAACTGCATACTACCAGATGTGCTACGGCGTGTATCTTGACAACCAGCATGGTCCGCATCTGCAAATGTTGTTAGAGCAATCTAGAATCCTTCGAATACCATAGTCCCCGATTTACGATTCCTTTTAGATATCGAAAGATCCTTTTTACCGCTTTTAAGTGCTTTTCGGTAGGCCGAGCCTGATACCGGGCACACATGCATATAGCAAATTGTAGGTCATGTCTACTGGCTGTAAGATAAAGGAGGGTGCCAATCATACCATGATAATATGACGGATCTACGGCTTTCCCATCTTTATCCTCATCCAGTTTGGATTTCTCCACCATGGGAGTATCCACTGGGTCACAAGAGTCAAAACCGTATTTATTTAAAGATTTAAGGGCATATTTTGACTGGTTAATAAAGATGCCTCTAGGACTTTAAGAAATTTGTAATCCTAAGAAAAAAAAGATTTTGCCCATCATTGACATCTTAAATTTTGAGCACATGATTTTAGCAAATAGGTCACAAAGTTCAGGTGTAGATGCAGCAAAGATAATATCATTGACATATATTTGTACCAGAAGTAGTTCCTTTCCTTCCCTACGGATGAATAGAGTAGGATCCACTGAGCCTTTGGAGAAGTCTTGTGATATCAGGATTGAGAACAACATATCATACCACGCGCGTGGAGCTTGTTTCAACCTATAAAGAGCTTTTTTCAGATTGTACACGTGATTGGGGTTATCTTTATCAACAAATCCATCCGGCTGGCTAAAATAAACCTCTTCCTGTATATTATCATTCAGAAACACAGTCTTCACATCCATCTGGTAGACGACCATGTTCATATGAGCGGCAAATGCTAGAAAAATCCTTATAGCCTCTAATCTTGCAACCGAAGCAAAAGACTCTTCAAAATCAATGCCTTCTTCTTGACGGTAACCACGAGCCACTAACTGAGCTTTGTTCTTTAGAATACCTCCTAGTTCATCTAGTTTCACTTTGTAGATCCACTTCAAAGTAATAACCATAATTTTATCTGGTCGGGGTACGAGCTCTCATACTCTAAGGCGTTTGAGTGATTGGTTTTGTAAAACCAAATTCTCTTCCCTTAGGCAAATAATATTGAGTGACTGGTTTTGACAAAATATTATTCACATCAACTTGGGAGGCAAATCGTGGTTTTGAAAAATTAGGTCGTTCAAATTTAAACGTATTTGGTTGTCTAACAACTGATTGGTTTCTACCGGTTTCCCCAAGATTGATGGTTTTGCAAACTTAGAATCCACGCTATTTCCTTTTAACTTTCTTAATTCATTTTTCAATGCTACATTCGTACAAACCTTTTCCTGAATCTGAGCCTTTAAATCAGCATTTTCAACAGTCTTACTATTTATTTGAGCAATCAGTGAGGCATTATGGTCTTTTGTCTGAACTCGTATCTTTTTTATAGAATCGTAAAGATCTTTGTAAGTCTGTTTTAAATGCTCATTTTCCTTATGCAACTTCTCATTCTCTACAAATAATTTAGCCACACTATGTTCCAATTCGATATTGATCGTTTCAAGTATCTCAATTTCCTTTTTAAACTTGGCTTTATTAATTGTTTCATCCAAAATTTGACCATGCTACCCGTCTTTTAAAGCTTGATTTTGATATTTAAGTTCCATGTTAACACAATGTGCTTCCATTCTTGAAAAATCTTTTTGAAGTTGGGCAACGGTCTTTTTAAGAGATATATTTTTAGACTCGAGAGATTGGTTTGAAAATTCAGTTGTCGTATTATCAAATGACGAATCAAGCAAAGGACATGAAACTTGACATTTTTTAGCATTCTGGTCAATCTCTCCTCCTATATGATACATATTTGTTGAATCAAGAGTGATATTGCTATCAACCTTTTCCAACAGATGTGTGTAATAACTAGGTTCAGATTGCACAGAATGTTGTTCTTCATTAGCAAGAATATTATGTTGAGCAGTTAATTGTACCTCAGCTAATGGCTCTTGGTCATTTACGGGTCTGATGACTGCATCCTTAGTATTTGCATCATTCCTTGACCTGCTGCTTGTATCCTGCTCGTCTGACTTTGTCCCACTGCTTTCCATATTAATTTTTCCCTCTTGCATTTGTATCTGAGTTTCATTCACTGATTTGCTTAGTGTATTCTCTGAGCTGTTATTTTTTGACTCAATCCCACTGCTTTCCGTGACAACCAAATTGACATCTAATGCTTTACTCGAATCCACCTTTCCTTCTTTTGACTGCATCACTCTATCATTCACCCTTCTATTATTTTCTCGTCTATGTTGTGCTCTTTCATCAATAGACTTCTTAACGGATTCCATGTGTTGGATCAGTGTATCACGAAATTGTGAAATCTTGGTTAGAGTGTATTCTAGAAAAGACTTGCATATCATTGCACCATCAAAATCATCGAAACAGTATCGAAAATTGATGAGTGTTTGAAACTGTTTCATGAGCACTCTTAACGCATCTACGGATTCAGTTTCTTGAAATTCTTCTTTATCAAGTTGCTTTTCTAGATGATCTAAGTTTAGTAACAACGATTCTCTGAAAGTCGGAGTATCTTGATCAAATAGTGCCACACATGCCCGTTCGAATCCTCCCTTGATGCAAGTTTCATTTAGGTCATTGTTTGAAAGAGCCGTGAGGTGGGAATGAAGTAGTCGAAAAGATATCATGCAACTTTCCTTTGCTTTGTCTTGCATTTGTTGCAACTGATGCAACTCTCTCTCTCTCTCTCTCTCTTGTGAATTAGAATACAAAGATTCCATTAAAATTCGATGTGTAAAATGAAATTTAAGGATCTTTTGTAGATTAAGTGATTCTGTTGTGGTTTAAAAATCAATTAACGTTCACGGGAATTTGCAAATCTATGATTTAGACCGAGAAAAGAATTAAATCTTTCGCGGGATTTTAAAAAATCAAGAAGAAACCGTAAAACAATAATTAATTGTTGAGAAATCGTTGTTGTTGTCGAAGAACTTGAACTTTTGTTAACGATTGTTGAGCTTAAAACGACTAATGGTGAAATTTGTTACAACAAAAGGGCTAAAAGTAAAAAATTTGAAAACTAAAGATGTAAAACTAAACAAAACAAAAGTTGAAAGTTGAAAAGTGATAAAATTTGAAAGTAAAGGGTTATATTAAATTTTGCTTAAAAAAAGGTTTAATAGTAAACAAGTTAAAATGTAAATGCTAATAATGAAAACTATTAAGAAGTCGAGAGGCCAAAAGTGTAGATTTTGAGTTATAATAAATAAAAACACGTTTTCCCTCCTATTCATTTCATCATCTTCATTTGAATTTTTTTTATAAAAATGCAACGTAAGTAGTTTTGATCTTTTGGACGCGTAAGGTTATCGTCGGTTAAATGTGAATATACCACGTTGATCGAAAATGAGTCACGATCACAACGGTGTATGTCTTAAGTCCCGTCATTGAACGACACTTGAAACCAAAAAACCCGAAAGAGACTTAGTTGTTCGGTTCAATAAGAGAACTGGTTGTTCGGTTATAATGTAAACTGGTTGTTCGATTCAAGTTGTTCGGTTCCACACAAGGAGATAAGTTGTTCGGTTACACAAGAAAATGGTTGTTCAATTCAAGTTGTTCGGTTCCACACAAGACAATGAGTTGTTCGGTTTCCAAATGGTCTTGAGTTGTTCGGTTTCACACGATTATGAGTTGTTCGGTTCTCAAGGGTTGCAAGTTGTTCGGCTTGAATGTTGTTCGATTTCCTTGAAATGGGTTATTCGGCTTGCAAATGAAACGAGTTGCTCGGTTGATGAAGATACAAGTTGTTTGGTTTGACAAAGGCTTGAGTTGTTCGGTTTGTCGAAGGTAAGCTGGTTGTTCGGTACGAGTTGATTGGTTCGTGGTTGTTCGGCTCCAGGTTGTTCGGTTCGGCAATATAACAAACACCTTAAACACACCTTTCTCCGACTCCTTGTTTCAGTCAAGTTTGTTTGTGCTTCGTACCACCAAAACGTGACCACAAATAAGCTAACCACAAGGTTGATATAAGCTCAACCAAGATAAGCTTGAATAAGCTTTGAAGATAAGCTGCGTGTAATAAGCTTTTTAAAACAAGAGTAAGCCACTTTCAAGATATCCACAATAAGCTTTAAAAAGCTCTTTTATAACGAAGAATAAGCGATGACAAAGAGCCACAAATAAGCTACGACAATGATATGACTTTTAAGTAAAACTCAAAATAAGCTATGAACGAAATGTTAGCAAGAAGAAACATTCACCTTTTGTTTTTCTTTGTCAAAACCAAAACGCACCCTAGTAGGGATGGGAAAAAAACCCGAACCCGACGGGGTAACCCGAAACCCGAAATAATTGGGGCGGGGCGAGGCATGCTTATCGGGTTACGGGGCGGGTTTGGGGCTTAAACGGGGATTTTTAATCGGGTTTGGGGCGAAAGTGGGGAATAACATCCCCCACACAAACATAATTTATTTCATTAAATTAAAAATACAAACTACAATACATTTTAAAAAATTGCAAAATTCAAAAACTAATGCGAAAATTAAAAAAAATACATCAAATTATACATAAACTAATGTTCTTGTTGATGTTGTTGCCAAAGATGCTCAATGATATTACGTTGAAGCTTTGCGTGTGTATCTTTATCACGCAGTTCTTTGTCTTTTTTTCGTCGGATATCGCATCATTCGACCCATGTCCTTAATATATTTGGTTGGGGACAAATAAAAACTTTCTTCGTCAAACTCTGTTAACGCATACATTGATCTTCTAAAATCATGTTATGCAATATAATGCAAGTATGCATAACTCTGCGTAGCTTGTTAATAGTCCAAGTACGCGCCGGTTGACTTATAATACGCCAACATCCTTGAAAGAACCCAAAAGCTCTTTCAATATCATTTCGAACACTTTCTTGTTTCCGTTTATATAATACATTCTTCTCTGAACTTGCAACCGTAAATGATTTAACAAAAGATGCCTATTGTGGGTAAATGTCGTCGGCTAGATAACCCTATTAAAATGTAACCCAGTTTACACTCAATCGGAAGCTACGGGGCACGAATGCCATCAAGAAGGTCGTCAAATAACGGAGAATTATTCAAAACGGTTAAATCGTTATTTGCACCCGCTACCCCAAAAAATGCATGTCAAATCCACAAATCAAATAAGCAACAGCCTCAAGCACAATATAGTTGGGTAATTTTTATCACCTCTACCAAAAGCCCCCAGCCATGCATTTGGCAACTCTCCATTCCTAGTGCACACAATCAATGCTATCCAATCATTCCAAGGAAACCTGAATATATATTGTGGTGTGCGGTGTAATAACTTTGAATGTTTAATGAAGTCAAGTTTTTTGTAATAACTTGGAGCAAAAACATTCGATAACGCACATAGTAAAAAAATCTAAACAATCGCGTGCGGTATGACTACCCATTTGTAAATACTCATCTAATGAATCAGGTGTTACGCCGTATGCCAATTGGCGTATGACGCTAGTGCATTTCATAATAACACTAAAACCGGGTACACCCGTAGCATCGGGTCAGACTCTAAAGAAATCGAAATCGAGAAAAAGGATGGTGAAGTTTCAATGTAATTTTCGATAACCTGATAGAAAATAAAACATAAGATTAATTTTGACGCTAGTTATCCACAACAACACTCAAAATATTAAATGAGCGTAAGAAAAAAAATTGAATCACACTCTTAGAAAAACATTGACCGAGAGAAAAAAAAAGCAAAAAAATAACACAGATTCTATGATTTGTGTACTATGAAATGCAGGGACGGAGCCACTCATTGCATGGGATGGGCCATGGCCAACCCAAACCGTAAAATTGAAAGTATACATGCTATATTATGTGGTGCCATAATTAGAAATGGTTTGGCCCACCTATTTTCAAGCTTGTTTATAAATTGAAAACTGATAATATACTTCCATCAAACAGCATTATGTAACTATACTTCTCTAAACCTTTTTTTTGCTTATTGTGATACTGGAATTAGTTTTTCATACTTCAAATAGAAAATAAAACATAAGATTAATTTTGACGCTAGTTATCCACAACAACACTCAAAATATTAAATGAGTGTAAGAAAAAAAATTGAATCACACTCTTAGAAAAACATTGACCGAGAGAAAAAAAAAGAAAAAAAATAACACAGATTCTATGATTTGTGTACTATGAAATGTTTTTATAATAAAGCTTTTCACTAAATCAGAACATTTATTTTGACCCAAAAAAAAGAACGTTTAAAACAAATTGACGAAAGAAAAATAAGCTCAAATCGAAAGAAAAAAAAACCATAACGAAACCACTATAGGAACCAAGATAGAACCATGGCTCTTGATACCAATTGAAGAAAACACATTTTACACAAAAGATGAACTAGAAAGAGAAAGTAGAGAGAGAAAGTAAAAAAGAAAAATAAGAAGGTTGATTGAACTATGTGAAAATTACAAAGAGAATCAACACCCTCTCCATGTGTGGAGAGGGTATTTATACTTACATAAGGTGGACATGGGCCTTGGTTACATGGGTTTTCCATGGACCTTGGACTTGTTACCTATGTAAGTTTCCAAATATTACTTGACGAGCTATCTACCGATATCTTATGAAGTGACCGAGACTTTTCTAGGAATTTCGTATTCCTAACAGTTCTTAATAACAACCTCATTCTCATCTATCTTGTTTCTGAAAATCCACTTGGTCCCAATGATGGTTTTACCATAGGGCATAAGGACCAGTGTACAGACCTTGTTTCTCTCAAATTGATTAAGCTCTTCTTGCATTACAATAATCTATCCTTCTTCTTCAAGAGCTTCAATCAACTTATTTGGTTTAATTTTTGAGAGAAAGTTGACATATAGGCATTTATGGGCTGATACATATTTAGAGTCTTTGATTCTACTTCTAGTGGTTACACTAGCCTGAGGTTCACCTAGAATGTTAACCAGATCAATGTGTTTCTCTATGGAGCATCTGTGTTGAGGAACTAAAGTGTCTTGAACAACTACAGCTGATGGAGGGTTTAGAGGTATACGATAACGGTTTAAAGCCCGTTTTGATATAACGTTATGAATGGTACATTATAGGAATAATGTACTTTGTAATAAGGATATGATGATATTGACTTGACATATTGTGATGTTTGCTTGACATGTATGAAGATAGGTTTGCCATAGATAGGTTGCGTGAGCTAGTCTACTTTAGTTATGCAAATTACATTATATATTGAGATATTGACAATGCAAGTAATATAATAAAGCGAAAAATTTCCCCGTACAATTGTGGTCATAGAAAAATAGGTTGATGAAAATTCTGAGTTGTTATATGGTATAAGGAATTCATCATGATGAAAGGATCTGTTTTCATCAAAGTTGATTTCATCACCCTCTGTGCTTGATTTAGTGATTGCTTCATCATCTTCACTGAATATAACATGATAGGTTTCTTCCATTTCTTGTCTTCTGATGTTGAATACCCTGAAAGCTTTAGCCACTGGAGAGTAGCTAAGAAATAATGCACCATTAGCCTTTTCATCAAACTTTCCCAAGTGGTCTCTGTGATTGTGAATATGCACAGGACAACCAAACATATGGAAGTAGCTAATATCGATAGATCTTCCTTTGAATACATCATATACTGTCTTCCCATGACTTTTTACAATGATTGATCTGTTTTGAGTGTAGCAAGCAGTGTTTACAGCCTCTCCCTAAAATTATTTAGGGAGATTTGCACTATTTAGCATAGTTCTAGTTGCTTCAATCGGGGTTATGTTTCTTCTTTTAACTACACCGTTTTTAGGGGTACAAAGAGATGAGAAATTCCCTTTTCATCACAGAATTATTCCAGTTTATGATTTCTAAACTCAGTTCCATTATCATTTCTCAACTCCTTTACTCTCACTTCATTGAGATTTTCCATCTTTTTGATAAAAGACATGATGCAATCAGCTGCATCACTCTTTTTCTTTAAGCAAAATACCCAGGTGTACCTAGATTACTCATCTACTATGACCAACGTTTATTTGTAGTGGCTGATGGTTTGAGGTTTAACATGTCCAAACAAATCCATATGAAGGAAATGTAAGCACTTGTTGATGGAAAATGATCTCTTGGTTCTTAATGATGCTTCCCTTTCTTACAAGCTAAACAGTTTTGAAAATGGTTATAGTCCAGACAAAAACTTTTGACTTGGTTCTCTATAACCTTGGCTCTGGTAGTTTGTTAATGCTTTTGAAGTTTAAATGGGATAGTCTCTTATGCCAAATCTAGTTAACACTGTTTTGATGCTGTGCAAAGAAAGCTGCCATTGCCTTTCTTCATTGTAATATGACATATCAATGACATAGACATCTCTTCTTCTTGGAGCAATAAGCACAACTTCATTGTTTTGGTTAAATATGATTCCCTGAGTCTTAGTATACAAAACTTTAAAGTTGGTATCACATAACTAGTTGATGCTGATCAAGTTGTGTTTCAGACCATTCACATATGAAACCTTGGTAAATGTGATTCCATTGCAGTTTACTAAGCCATATCCTTCTGTGTCACCTGAAGAGTTATCCCCAAATACCGCTTTTGGACCTGACTTTTTTGAATATTTGTGCAGATAATGTTTAACCCCTGTCATGTGTATAGAACAACTACTATCTAGATACCATACATATCTCTTTAAGTAATCATGGACAGACATTTGAAACATATTAGTTTCTTTTGTAAACCCACTTTTTAGTGGGTTTAGTGGATCACTGATTAGCAATCCTTGGTTTCCTGTTGTTGGAGGAAGAATTCTTAACACAGTCAGTGGTTTCATGAGCTATGCTACCACATAAGTCACATCTAGGGTAGTACTCACACTCATTAGAGTGGTGGTTATTGAATTCGTAGTACTTGCATGGAATGAAAGGTTTTGGAATCTTAAGAGCCTTCCTTGAAGAGGATCCCTGAGATGACTGAGCTTTAAGCTTAGCCATGGTCTTTTTTACAATAGTTTGTTCGGGGTGTTCCTTGGTCAGATGGTCAGTGGATCCACATGTAGAGCACTTGGGTTTAATATAACAATCCTTTGAGAGGCTAAATCTTACCCCACAGTGTTTCCAAGGTCCAAACCAGGTATTTTGTTTGCCTTTGGTAGATTTAGAACTCCTTGTTTGTAAAATAGTTGCATAGTTGTCTGATGGAGGATTGATTTGCTCTTTGAGTCCTCTGACCTCTTCCATCAGAGTAAGAAGAAGTTGCTCAATAGATGAGTCAGTCTTCTTAATGGTACTAGGGTCAAGGACAGAGGGTGACTTAGTCTAAGCCTTTTTCCTGATTACTTTTACTGAAGACTCTTTATCAGGAACCTTTTTAGTCTTTTTAGAGACAGATGAGGTCTGAGTCAGGTTAGTAAGTGTTATTACATCTTTTAATGTACCAATGTGCTCAGCCCCTGAAAGCATAGGAAGAGGAGGCAGAGGCTCCTAATTGTCACACTCAAACTCAGACTCAGAGGTGATCTCAAGTAAAGTCTCAGATAGAGACTCATCTGCCTTGGTGAATAGCACTTCCTTTAGGGAAACTGCATCCTTCCTTTTTCCTCTTCCTCCTAAAGCATGAACAATGTTGCCAGGGACTTGCTTAGTGAGCAGTTGGTCAAGCATGACTTTACTAGAGGTCCATTTCTCAATGACCTTTTTTAGGTCAGAGATCTCATCCTTCAGAGATTCATTTTCCTGATATAATCTGCTAATCTCATATTGAAGGGAGCAATTTAAGGCCTTGGTATTTTTAAAGTCACTGAATTCAGACTTACATGAGGATAACTCTTGATTAAGAGAATTGAACTTGGTGAGTAAGTTTTTCCTCTGATCCTCCACATAATGGAGATCAACATGGGTATAGTCTAAAACATGTTTCCTTTCATCACCATCAGTCATAGAAAGAAGTCTTTGTACCTTTTTCATAGTGATTTCTACCCACTAACCTAATTTAGCGTGAGTCTTTCTAACAGATGGCTCATCCTCAGCGATGGCCATAAATGCCTTAACCCTGATAACCCCTTCATCCTTAAAGGAAAAAGATTCATCATCCTAGTCGAATGACTCAACAACCAACCCTTTTTCACTTTTACCCTTAGACATAGCATTAATATTTTTAGTGAGGATGGCTATTTCAGCTTTGAGCCCTTTGTATTTCCCTTTGTAGTCCTTTTGGGTGTTGTCAGCATTTTGATTATGCTGAGGTGCTGAGTTTGTGTAGAATTTAGGTTTGTTGTAAGTATTGTTTGAAGAAGGATATGAAGGTGTGGAAGTTTTGTTTGAAGGACAATCTTTCTAAAAGTGACCTTGTTTACCATAAGAAAAACAAGTTTCTTTGGACTTGTCTATAGGTTTCTTGGCTGAGCCAACTTGTTAGCCTTAAAATATGAAG
The DNA here is from genome assembly GCA_026074375.1 of Tanacetum coccineum. Classification (NCBI taxonomy): domain Eukaryota; kingdom Viridiplantae; phylum Streptophyta; class Magnoliopsida; order Asterales; family Asteraceae; genus Tanacetum; species Tanacetum coccineum. The sequence continues at coordinate 17,334 of BQNB010045861.1, read as the reverse complement.
ACTAATACGGAATTATACTAGTTTAATATAAGAGTGACACGTAGGGACTAATATTGTCTAGTTATGATAGATAGAAGTCACAAGGCCTATAAATACCCTCCTAGACTTCACTAGGAGCATGAGTATTAATTTTGTAACATTTCACTAGGTGTGTGTGTATGTTCTTCCTTCTCTCAAAACACACACACACATCTTTCCTTTTTTTCTCTTATAATCTAATATGCCTACTTTTCTCTTTTATCCTCCCCGACCTCCCGATCTTACCTAGTGAGTGAATATTTCATGTTAACAAGTGTTATCAAGAGCCTCCAGGGTGGATTTTGTGACTTATTGTGGTTTTAGATTCCTTATTTTAGGCTTATTTGAGCTTATATATCTCTCGGATTATTTAGGGTTTTTTAGGTTATTTCGTGTTTAAAAAGTCTTAGGCGGTTTGACCTAGTGGTTCTCGCGGTTTGATAATGTATACTACATGTTTTGTCTTTTCAGAAGGTGATAAATGGAAGGCCAGCAACAAGGTTTTGTCATGCAAGTTTGTTAATGTTTTTTAAGTTGAGCTGGTATAGTCTCTTATACCAAATCTAGTTAACATTGTTTGATGCTTTGACAAAGAAATAGACATTGATTTCTTCATTGTAAGATGGCATATCAATGACACAGACATCTCTTCTTCTTGGAGCAATAAGCACAACTTCATTGTTTTATTTGAATATGGTTCCTTGAGTCTTGGTAAACAAAACTTTAAAGTTAGCATCACACAATTGGCTGATGTTGATCAAGTTGTGTTTCAGACCATTAACATATGCAACCCTGGTAAATGTGATTCCATTGCAGTTCACTGAGCCATATCCTTCTGTGTCACCTGAAGAGTTGTCTCTAAATACCACTTTGGGACCTGAGTCCTGACTCCTTTGAATATTTATGTAGATATTATTTAACCCATATCATGTGTCTAGAACAACCACTATCTAGATACCATACAGATCTCTTTAAGTAATCCTGCATAGATATTTAAAACATATTAGTTTCTTTTGTGAACCCACTTTTCAGTGGGTTTAGTGGATCGCTGATTAGCAATCCTTGGTCTCCTTGTTGTTGGAGGAAGACTTCTTAACACAGTCAGTGGTTTCATGAGCTATGCTACCACAGATGTTACATCTAGGGTAGTACTCATACTCATCAGAGTGGTGGTCATTGAATCCGCACTACTTACATAAAATGAAAGGTTTTGAAATCTTAGGAGCCTTCCTTGAAGAGGATCCCTAAGATGACTGAGCTTTAAGCTTAGCCAGGGTCTTCTTTACAACAGTTTGTTTAGGGTGTTCCTTGGTCAGATGGTTAGTGAATCCACATGTAGAGCACTTGGGTTTAATATAACAGTCCTCTAAGAGGTAATTTCTAAACCCACATTGTTTACAAGGTCCAAACCATGTCTTTTGTTTGCCTTTGGCAGATTTAGAACTCCCTGTTTGTGAAACAGATGTAGAGTTGTCTGATGGAGGTTTGATTTGCTCTTTGAGTCCTCTGACCTCTTTCACCAGAGTAAGAAAAAGTTTCTCAGTAGATGAGTTAGTCTTCTTAATGGTACTAGGGTTAGGGACAAAGGGTGACTTAGTCTGAGCCTTTTTCTTGATTGCTTTGACTGAAGACTCTTTATCAGGAACCTTTTTAGTCTTTTTAAAGATAGATGAGGTCTGAGTTAAGTCAGCAAGTGTTATTACATCTTCTAATATACCAATGGGCTCAGCCCCTGAAAGCTTAGGAAGAGGAGGCAGAGGTTCTTGATTGTCACACTCAGACTCAGAGTTAGAGGTGATCATAGGGATAGTCTTAGATGGAGACTCATTTGCCTTGGTGAGCAGCACTTCCTTTGGGGAAATTACATCCTTCCTTTTTCCTCTTCCTCCTAAAGCACAGACAATGTTGCTAGGGACTTTCTCAGTGAGTAATTGGTCAAGGGTAACTTTACTAGAGGTTCATTTCTCAATTACCTTTTTAGGTCAAAGATCTCATAATTCAGAGATTCATTTTCCAAATTTAATCTGGCAATCTTATTTTGAAGGGAGCAATTTAGGGCCTTGGTATTTTTAAGGTCAGAAAGTTTAGACTTACATGAGGACAACTCTTAATTAAGAGAGTTGAACTTGATGAGCAAGTTTTTCCTCTGATCCTCCACATAATGAAGATCAACATGGGTATATTCTAGAACATGTTTCCTTTCATCACCATCAATTATAGAAGAAGTATTTGTACCTTTTTCATGGTGATTTCAACCCACTGACCCGATCTAGCATCAGCCTTTCCAACAGATGGCTCATCTTCAGCGATAGCCATAAACGCCTTGAATCTAGTGGTCCCTTCATCCTCAAAGGATACTGATTCATCATGCCAGTCAAATGACTCATGAACAACCCTATTTCACTTTTACCCTTTGACATAGCATTAATCTTTTTGGTAAGGATAGCTATCTCAGCTTTAAGTCCTTTGTATTTCTTTTTGTAATCTTTTTGATGATTGTCAACACTTTAATTGTGTTGAGGTGTTAAATTTGTGTAAAACTTAGGTTTTTTATATGTTTTGTTTGAAGAAGGATATGAAGGTATGGAAGTTTTGTTTGAAAGACAGTCTTTCTGAAAGTGACCTAGTTTACCATAAGCAAAATAGGTTTCATTAGACTTATCCATGGGTTTCTTGGCTGATCCAACTCTTCCAGACCTCTTTTAGAATCTCTTCTAATTGGCAAAAAGTGCTCTATCTTGAAACTCAGGATTCAAATCAACTAGAAATTCACTGCTGCTTCTGGTGTCTTCTTCAACATCTGAGTCACTGTCTTGCAAGTGATTGTTGGAAATCAAGGCTTTAGAGCTGGAGGCCTGAATAAAGAATCTACTTGTCTTTGACCTATATATCTAACCATTCAAGCCTTCTTCATTGTTGTATTTGCCAAACAAAGTAGTCAGACTATCATTTTTGATTGAGTTATTAGCCCTTTGAGTTTGATTCATACTTAGCCATTTTCTTGGCAAGATATTGACAAATGTGGAATTCACCTCAACTTAAGGAATAAAGAAACCTTTGGTTTCAAGATCATTTAACAAGATTTTGAGCCTTGTGTAGGTTCCTTAACCTTTTCACCCTTCAGTGCTTCAAAAGCATTAAATTTGAGTCTTAAGGCAGCAATCTTGGTATCTCTTGTATCATATGGTCCCTCATGAGATAAGATTAGGTCATTCCACATAGCTTTAGCAGTGGTATACTTGATAAAAAATTTCATAACATCATTTGAAAGACATGAGATAATAATACATTTTAATCTCTTATCTTGATTGGCTAGTTTTCTGTCCTCAGGTGACCATTGTTTTTGAGGTTTGATCAACGGGTTTTTAGAGGCGGACAATGGTGACATGGGCACAGAAGGTCCGTTTTCTAGTACTTCAAGAAGATAAGGTTCAAGACCATCAAGGTAAACCAAGAACCTATCCTTCTAACTGGAAAAATCCTTTATATCAAAATCAAGAACATTTGTGACATGAGAACCTCCTCTTGAATCAAGAAGTTGAGGTAGATCCTCATTAACAACATTTTGAGCAACATTAGTTGTAGTCGTGTTGTTGGTATTGTTAGTAGGCATGGTGTCAACTCTATTCGAACTACTAACATTAGCAGGATTTGTTCATGGAGGTGGTGGGATAGGTGGTACAGTTCCAAACTTGATTGGATTTTAATTTGTTTAAAACAAAAAATAATTTTTAAAGTGTTTTATAAATCAAACCGCTCTAATACCAATTGAAAGTCCCAATTAACACGTCTTTTAGGAAATATAACACTTATCTTAAACAAATAATACAAGTAATAATTTTTCAATCATGTAATGCTTTATTAATATAATCAAAGTATTACAAAGTGCTATGGATCGCACTTGTTGAATAACAATGTAAGTTTAGCCTTTAAACAAGTAAACTTGACAAGTGTCAAGTTTACAAGCGAACTTGTATAGTCCCGCTGATAGGATCAACTGACTATTGTATAAGTTCGTCAAAGGAGTAAATGCTTATAATAACGACAACAATTAAAACGATGACATTTACTCCTTACAACATTTCTTATTTATAGTGATACGAGGTTGCTTCCTTAGTGGAGGTAGTTGGGACGTGTCATGAATCTTCTGGTGGAAGTACGTCTGCATTTAATGCACGTCTATTCTTGGAAATATCTCGTCCATAGTTTTGTGAACAGTTATGCCAACTGTTTACAATTTTCACCAACTCGTACTTTAGTTCATGCTATATATCAAAGGACACTTTGTCCCGCCATTTTGATTTATTGAATTATCCCCCCTAAACTTCACTTAGACAAACTTAAGTTCAGCTTCCTCCTCTTCAAAGGTTAAAGGGATCATCAGGGTATTGCCATCCCTGACTCTTCTTAAAACCATCAGCGTATTCCTTTTACATACCAGCTGATATCCATCCCAGCTGACGAGTATGTCTTCAAGTAATCTTCTACTTCCTTGACAATGTTTTTGACTTGAATACGTCTGAGGTTGCTCGCTGAGGCTTTGCACTCAGCGAGTCCTTTATTGCTCGCTGATGTCTATTAGCGAGTCTTCAACACTTAGCCTAATTTATGTTCAAATCTAGGCAAAGACAACTGGGCACTAAATTAGCCCAACAATACAAATAGTCAGTCACATTTATAAGGGAGATTTTTAAAGCCTCGATACTTATGTTTTTTCTTTTTGGTTCTTAGCTAAACCTTCAATTAACCAGTCATTTAAAAAACTAAAATTGCTCAAGAAAAAGTAACGGAAAAAGCCCTAAAACTTCACCTTAGGCCTTTAAATGGCTTGAATCGGCCCTGAGTCGTTACATAAACGAGATATTTTGAAGCAAAATAATAATAATGCACGTAGGAAAATTCAACAATTAAAGGCGATAAACTGATGCATCTGAACTCTCTAAATGCATAACGACTTAATAAGCTCAACATCTAGTTGAGGGAATAAAAACGGAAAATTTGTAATACTGACATGGAAGATGACACTTATTTCCATCTTGACTCAATTTTGTGGCATATTTTCAAAACTAGGACATCGAATCACATTTTGTCGAGTTTACCCTTCTGCATCCACTACACGCCTATTTCTCACATATTTATCATTTTTTGAATAGCTTACTACTCCTCCAATGTCACATAATAGGCTATATCTTCTCGCACGCACCTCCATTCTTCCCCAAAAATTACACCGTATTCACCGTCGTCTCATTCCGATCATAATGACACTTGGCTCGTCCGTTTTCATTCACACCGGATTCCGACCGGAATGATGTCGAAGATGATGTGATCCAGTTGCGAAGAGATGGCATGTGCTAAAGAAACGGGACACGTTCTCGCCCAACGGCTTATACACTACGCCATCCTGCGACTCGATTACGAATAATTCAACAGAACAGTTTGTTTATGATAAAAAAATGTAAACACGTTGCGAATATATTGTGTATACGTGTGAGAGATAACACTAACAAGATAATTGTTAACTTTTTTGATAAAACTTTGGAACTTCAATTTCACCATCAATATCTAGTTGCTTTTTCCCTTATAAATTATTTATATATTTTTCTACTTCAACATATCTCTCTTAAACTTTCCCTACCTATAAACACCTACTTAAACTTTACTTATGATATTTCGTGCTACCTATAAACATCATATTAAACTCTACTTATGATGTTTTTGGCTACTCAATATTTACCACTTTATGAGCGTATTTAATATATTAAAGTACATAACGCTAGAGGTAATTTTGGAATATCAGAAAAATACAATTTTAACGGTTTGTAACAAAGTTGAGTTAAGTTGAAATAATTGTCATCTTAGATGTCACTTTTGCAAATTTGCCAATATAAATATTTAAAACCAACTCTCAACATGTATGTTGAGACGAAATCCGCATGACTATCAAATCCAGGCAGCTCATGCCATGCAATCCGATCCTCAACTCTTTTATTAATCGTACGATATATATTTGAATATCCGATATTTTGTATTAATTTGTTAATTGTAATGTTAATGTTATTCAACTAAAAAATATTAAATCAGTTAGATGGGATAAAAGATATTCTCTTCATCCCAACATAAATATTCACTTTTATTTTCACATAATTTTTTAATCATTTTTAATTGTTTAAAACATAAATTGAACATTTATTTTGTGACATCTTAAAATGAAAAAGGTAGTGGAAAGACATGTACGTAATAATGAAACTCATAAAACGAGTAAATAAATCCAAACTAGCAATATTATTGTTAAAAAACAAGAAATATAGGTTTGGTCTCAATCAATCAAGTCAACAAATAATGCATTGACATTGAGTTCCTTCGCATTTTCCAATGATGGTCCTACCCCATGCCTTCATACACCTATCGTTACAACAACTCTCGGGGCATTCAGGGCTGCATTCCCCCTCGATTTTTTTCCAACAACCATTTGGGTTTACCATCATGTCCTTTTGATCAACATCTCCCGCCTTTAATAGGTATGCTTGTTGACTGACTGTACGTAAACATGCATATCTTAGTTAACACATGTGTATATCTAACGATTAAATCATGGATATTAAAAACTTGTAGGAAATCAAGAGATAACAATGTAAAAAAAATCGCAAAATCGCAGAACTAATCTAGTACTGATAGTGCACCCCATTAGAATGCGCCAAGCAAGTACTTGAAGATTAACGTTGAATCAAGTAAGCAAAACTCAATTAAATGTAGGTTAGCCGTTAGTATATGAAAATATTACCATTCTTATGCATTTTTTCATTCACAAACAATAGATCATTTTATATGTAAAAATTAAAAAAAAAGACTTCAAAACGAACAAAAAAAGAAAATAAATTATTACCGAGCAAGCAAAATATGACAAAAATCATCTGAGTACTCATGTTTGAGATAGTTCTTGGAATTTCTTCTACTTTTCTTCTTACACTAACACTTGATGAGCAATAGAATACCTATAGTATGATTATTTTTGTTAAATTTGTGATATTATTGTTAATTTATAGCCTTTGACAATGCATTGATATTACAAATAATCAATTGAATGCACATAATATTTTAATATTTATTGTCCGCATTAAATGTTGTAACTTTTCCATTTATTTCTGTTTTTTGAAAGAATCTCATAGCATGAGCAATACATCAAATTTTTAAATACTTAATGCATTTATTGCATTTAACGCATAACATATAAGAGAAAGAAAGTTTTTAGCAAAAACTTAGGGTTTATCAAGTCTTTGCAAAAAGCTTTTTATGCACTAAAAAAACCCTTTAAAAAGATTTTTAAAATAGTAAAAAGCTATTGATAGTTTTCGCATTGGAGACGCTCTCATGTCTATAATACATATAATGCAGTAAGACATTTTCTTTCATTAATTGGACCAAGACAATTTTAATATTGATAATTCAAAAATACAAGTATTTATGCAATGTATATAATTAATTGATGCATCAACACATGCATTTATGTTAAACATTTATAATCTTATATATCTAAATATTCAATACGTATATTTAATGTGCAAGCTTCAAGTTTTGTAACCATTGATGTGAAAGTTGTACATACGTTTCCTAATTAAATGTGGGGTATTGAAGTTTTGTAACTCTGGCTGTGAAAGTTGTACATAACCACACGATTAAAACCATCATGCAATTAAAACCATCATGCAATTAAAACCATCTTTTTAGTTTCTTTATGCAATTAAAACATCAAGGAGTTACAAAACCCTATATTAAATGGTATCAATTAAAACCATATTTTTAGTTTCTTTATGCAATTAAAACCTCAAGGAGTTACAAAACCTTATATTAAACAGTACCATTTCATATCTATAAATAATCTATCATCCCCGTAACAAAACTCCCACCACCACCCAACCGCACCATCGTCGGACTTCACAACCACCAAAACCCACACCTCCACCGTGAGCCTAACCACCACGGAACACGACTACCGAGACCAACGGTTAGCAATAAAGTTTTTATACTTTTTGAGTTCCTTTTTAATAGATCTACGATCATGAATAAAGTTTTTTAAGTTTTTTTTGAAAGATCTATGGAGCATTTAATTATCTTTAAATAAAGAGGCACTTTCATATAATTTCGACACTTTTTTTTTTGTTTTTTTTTGTATTTTTTTGTTTTTTCTCGTGCACGTATTTGTTTGATATAATCACTTTGTGATAATACAACGAATTTGTAAGTTAAAACACTTCACTTGCTTTCGTAAAACGGTATAAATAATTATGTGAAACTCCAACTGATTTTATCATTTTTTTTTTGGCATTTAAAAGTACATAATCCTTCCGCTTTCTAACCATCTAATCATAACGCGTAATGGAGTGATAGAGTGTGGACCACGTGGGCGGCGGGGGTGTGGGTGCACTCCAAATCAAAATAGTGAGTTGCGGAGAGATGGATGGCGGATTAGGGTGGAGGTTGGAGGCTATGGGAGATATGTGAAATATCGAGATATGTATTTTTTGATTGGGGTGAAGAATTTTAAATTTGATTACCTAAAAATTGATTTAATCATCCATAAATCCGAAAACTAACAAAATAGTGTTTATCAACACCACCAGCGGTCAGCGACTACTTAACAACTAACTATCATAAAACACCGTCTTCGAAGAGTCGCGATGCACTTATGATAGATGATAAAAACACATTTGAGTCACAACGTTCCGGAACACACACGTAGCGCGAACACTTATACTCACAGACAAGCGCAACTAGTGAAATGAACTAGTCGTCGCGGGACGAGTTAACTTACATTGAATTGCGATAGAAATAAAGATGATATTGGATCACACTGGTCTATCAGACGACTAAAAGAGATATAGACTAATCTTTTAAACACATCCACTAACTAATGAAAATCATCCACTCGACTATTTTCACATAAACTCATATTATTTGTGAAAATTATAAACCTTAAAACCTGGACAATAACACCGTATTGAGGTGCTAACGACTATCATTTAGCTGCGATTTTATACATCAACGATAGTATTCTAATCAGTCAATACAAAATCAACAACGTGCATACGAATGTATTACTTTGAAATACTTTTTGTCGTAAAGTATTACGTCATCAAACACACATTAACCAAGCAGGCAGTTAGTGGCGATCAAGAGGTTGATGAAGTGAGGGGGGGGGCCCTATGATCTGGGCTATTCGTCTTTAGGCTAAATGTACAACTTAACAATGGATGATCAATATCACCATGAACTATAACTGGTAGTACAGATGGAGAGTGATATATATATATCTATATTGCTCGCGTATTATATCATCAAGGGGAGTAAATTGGTAGTATATGCAGATTGTCTAGAATGTTATCTCAGTATATTGGGATATTATATGATTGAGTCTTGCCGTGATAGAGTTTCTTGTTCTGCGGTCAGTGTAGGCAGTCGTTTAAAGTTTGTGGAGGTGTTGAGCTGTGACTTTGATACTATACAGGGATGGTTTCGTTCTTTTCATATACAGGATTGCTTGGTGAGGATTATATGATAGATTGACGATACACTATGGAGTATTATGGTTATTTGATATGATGTATAGAGATGGTGTGAGAGGGGGGGGTTTTTGTAAATAGTTTATGGTTAGAGGTTTTAAGTTTAGGGTAATATTTTACAGTATTATATATATAACTTGTGAAATTCACACTAGTGGTTAGAAGGTTTAGGTTTTTGGTATAGGTATCGTTAGGGGTTTAGTGATTGTTGGTATAGATGTTTAAAGTTTATTCATAGACCACTTGTGATATTATACCTAGTGTTTATGAATTTAGGGTTTTTGCATAGTTTAAGTGGTTAGTGGTTTAGGGTTTAGTATATGGATAAGTATTATGGATAGGTGAAGGTTTTGGCACAGGGTTAGTGGTTAAGGTTTAAGGGTTTTTGGAATATGTTTAGTGGTTAGGGGTTTAGGGTTTTGGTATATGGTTTAATGGTTAGGTGTTTAGGGTTTATGGTATAGGGTTTAGTGGTTAAGGATTTAGGTTTTGGGTATAAAATTTAATGGTTAGGGGTTTAGGGTTTTTAGTATAGGTTTTAAAGTTTATATATATATATATATAATAATATTATAGGTGTTTAAAATTTATATAGGTTTTAAATTTTATATAAAATATATATATATATATATATATATATAATAATAATATATATATATATATATATATATATATAAAATATATAATTATATATCACTTGTGATATTATACATAGTGATTGGGGTTTAGGGGTTTTGTATATAGGTTAGTGATTATAGGGTTTATGGTTTTTGGTATATGTTTAGTGGTTTGGGGTTTAGTATATATGGTCTAGGGAATTTAAAGTTTATGTATATATCACTTGTGATATTATACCTAGTAATTAGAGATTTGGGTTTTTGTATAAGGGTTAAGTGGTTAGGGTTTAGTTCTGGTATAGATTTTAAAGTTTATGTAATATATCACTTGTGAATTAAATCTAGTAGTTAAGGGTTTAACGTTTTGTATATGGTTTAGTGTTAGAGGTTAAGGTTTTTGTATAGATTTATAGTTTATGTATATATCACTTGTGATATTATATCTAGTGGTTAGGGGTTTAGGTATAGATTTTAAACTTTATGTATATATATAATACTTGTTACATATGGTTAGGTTTAAGATTTTTTAGTGTACGGTATTAGTGGTTAGGTTTACGTTTTTGGTATATATTCTAAAGTTTCTGTATATATCACTTGTGATATATACCTTGTAGTTATGGTTTAAGGTTTTTGCTATAAGTTTAGTAGTTAAGGGTTTAGAATTTTGGCATATATTTTAAAGTAATGTATATAGCACTTGTGATATTATACCTTAGTGTTAGGGGTTCAGGGTTTTTTGGTATATGTTTTAAAGTAGTATGGGATTTAGGATTTTGGTATAGTGTTTAGTGGTTTAGGGAAGGGTTTTAGTTTTTTTGGTATAGGGTTTAGCTGTAGTGGTTTAGGTTTTTGGTATAAATGTTTATGTATATCTTAGGGTTTTTGGTATAATTTGGTGGTTAGGGTTTAGGTTTTGGTATATGTTTTATAAAGATTATGTATATACACTTGTGATAATATACCTAGTGGATAGAGGTTTAAAAGGTATTGGTATAAGGTCTAGGATTTTTGGTATAATATTTTAAAGTTTATGTATATATCACTTGTGATATTAATACCTATAGTAGGTTTTAGCCGTTTTTTTGGTATAGAGTTAGTGGTTAGGGGTTTAGAGTTTTTTCGCATATAATTTTAAAGTTTAATGTATATATTATTTTGTGATAATATACCTTAGTGGTTAGGTGTTTAAGGATTTTTAGTATAAGGTTTAAGTATTTGAGGTTGAGTTTTGTATAGATTTTAAAGTTATGTATATATCACTTGTGATATTATTACCTAGTGGTTAGGGGTTTAGGTTTTTGGTAGTATGTATAGTGGTTAAGGTGTTTAGAGTTTTTGATTATAGGATTTTAAGGTTTATTTATATACCACTGAGATATTAAACCTAGTGGTTATGGGTTTAGGTTTTTGTATAGGTTTAGTGGTTAAGTTTAATGGTTAACGGTTTTAAGGTTTTTGGCATAATATCAGTGATAGATAACGTATGAAACGGAAGAAACCATCTGAAAACGGACAAAAACGTGCGAAAACGGACGAAAATAGACAAAAATGTGCGAAAACGGACAAAAACCGACGAAAACGTAAGAAAACAGACTGAAACATATGAAAACGGATGGATACGTCTGAAAACGACCGAAAACATATGAAAACGGACGAGAACGTGCGAAAACAAAAGAAAACGTGCGAAAATGAATGAAAATGTGTGAAAACGTGTGAAAACGTGCGAGAACAAACAAAAACGTACAAAAACAAACGAAAACATGCGAAATCGTAAGAAAACGTGCGAAAGTAGACGAAAGCGTGCGAAAAGGGCGAAAGCGTACGAAAACGGGATAGCGTGCGAAAGCTGACGAAAACGCGCGAAAGCTGACGAAAACGCGCGAGAGCTGGCATAAACGCGCGAGAGTTGGCGAAAACGCGCGAGAGCTGGCGAAAACGCGCGAGAGCTGACGAAAACGCGCGAAAGCCTACGAAAATGCGCGAATGCGGACGAAAGCGTGCGAAAACGTAAGAAAACGTGCGAAAACATAAGAAAACGTGCGAAACCGAACGAAAACGTGCGAAATCGGGCGAAAATGTATGAAAATGTAAAAAAACGTAAGAAAATGTCAAAAAACGTAAAAAACAGACAAAAACGTAAAAAACGGAGGAAACGTAAAAAATGATGAAAAATGAAAAAAAGACGAAAACGTAAAATAACTGACGAAAACGTTAAAAAACGGATGAAAACGTAAAAAAACAGACAAAAACGTAAAATAACTGACGAAAACGTTAAAAAACGGACGAAAACGTAAAAAAATGGACGAAAACGTAAAAAAACAAACGAAAACGTAAAAAAAGACGAAAACGTAAAATAACTAACGAAAACGTTAAAAAAACGTAAAAAAACAGACGAAAACGTAAAAAAACAGACGAAAATGTAAAAAATCAGGCGAACACGTAAAAAAACTAACGAAAACGTAAAAAAACTGACGAAAACGTAAAAAACAAACGAAAACTTAAAAAACAGACAAAAACGTAAAAAAACAGGCAAAATCGTAAAAAAACTGACGAAAACGTAAAAAATGACGAAAACGTTAAAAAACGGACGAAAACGTAAAAAACTGACGAAGACGTAAAATAACGGATGAAACGTAAAAAAACAGACGAAAACGTAAAATAACTGACCAAACATAAAAACTAAACGAAACGTAAAAAAAAAGACGAAAACGTGAAATAACTGACGAAAACGTTAAAAAAACGGACGAAAACGTAAAAAAACTGGCGAAGACGTAAAATAACGGATGAAACGTAAAAAAACAGACGAAAACGTAAAAAAACAGACGAAAACGTAAAATAACTGACGAAAACGTAAAAAACGAACGAAAACGTAAAAAAACAGACGAAAACGTAAAATAACTGACGAAAACGTTAAAAACGGACGAAAATGTAAAAAATGGACGAAAACGTAAAAAACAAACAAAAACGTAAAAAAAAGACGAAAACGTAAAAAACAGCCGAAAACGTAAAAAAAACAGACGAAAACATAAAAAAACGGACGAAAATGTAAAAAATTAGACGAACACGTAAAAAACTGACGAAAACGTAAAAAAACGAACGAAACGTAAAAAAACTGACGAAAACGTAAAAAACTGACGAAAACGTAAAAAAACGGATGAAACGTATAAAAAAGACGAAAACGTGAAATAACTGACGAAAACGTTAAAAAATGGACGAAAACGTAAAAAAACTGACGAAAACGTAAAATAACGGAGGAAACGTAAAAAAGACGAAAACGTAAAATAACTGACGAAAACGTTAAAAAACGGACGAAAACGTAAAAAAACGGCCGGAATAAAAAAAAAAAAAGAAGAGAAAAAAAAAAAAAAAAAAAAAAAAAAAAAAAAAAAAAAAAAAAAAGGAATAAAAGGAAACTGTAAAAAAAACAGACGAAAACGTATAAAAACGTAAAAAACGTAAAGAAACGTAAAAATACGTACAAAATGTCAAAAAAAATCAATTAATTGCAATTTGGGCAAGATTTGCCAACACTACAAATAATGAGGGAGTGGTAGTGTGAGTTTTAGTAAATTTACACTTTTGGTCCCTCCATGTTTTTTTAATCTTAAATCATGTCTTTTTAATCTAATGAAATGGATGGTCAAGATTTGTCCCTTGGTATGCAGAGAGAAACTAGTATGCAAAATAACTCGCCTCTAAAACCTCAAGGAGTTACAAAACCTTATATTAAACAGTACCATTTCATATCTATAAATAATCTATCATCCCCGTCACAAAACTCCCACCACCACCCAACCGCACCATCGCCGGACTTCACAACCACCAAAACCCACACCTCCACCGTGAGCCTAACCACCACGGAACACGACTACCGAGACCAACGGTTAGCAATAAAGTTTTTATACTTTTTGAGTTCCTTTTTAATAGATCTACGATCATGAATAAAGTTTTTTAAGTTTTTTTTGAAAGATCTATGGATGTTATTATTATATCTGAGTTTGTATTTTTATTGTTTTTTGTTTTGTTTTGTTTTGTTGTTGTTACAGTTGATGCCGTCACCGAAAAGTTGTTGCCACTGCCACCGCTTTCTCACGTTGGTCATTTGTAAGTTTATATCATGTTTTTAATCTAATTTGTTGAATCTAATATAGAATTTTCATTTGAGTTGTTGGTTGTATTTAGTGGGGAAGGTATGAGGATAATAAGATGGATAAAAATAAAAAATGATAGGCATGTCATTAGTCCATTTGATTTCCCTAACAACTCCATGGTAATATCAATCATTTAAAAAAATCTATTCACATGTAGTTATCAAATATGTTTAAGTTACATAATATATAATCCACAACTTCCTTTTTTTTGTGCATAATTGATTTTGTTTGTTTAATTTATTTTTGTGTTTCACTTTGTTAGTTTATTGTAAATATATGATGGATATGTTTAGTCTTATAATTCATTTCTTTTTATGGTGTTGTAGATATTTAGCAGTGAATATGACAAAGAAGATTTGAAAAGAAAGGAGTAAAGAATTGGAGAGTTAGAATTTGTCAAGGCAAACGAGTAGGTTGTTGACCCAATGGAAAGAAGTGTATAGTAAAAGAAGGATGGTAGATGTAGTAGGTTAGCATTAACTCTCATATGTTAAGTCTAATGTAACTTTCATTTTCTAAGATATATGTATGAGATCATACAAGATTTTATATTCACGTGTTATTTATAAAATTTATTTGACATGAAACAATTAACATGTCATATTTGAAACAAAAATATCATTTATTGTACATGCAATAATAATATAATGCTTGATTTATTTTTCTCTTTAAGTATGACATGTGTGAAACTAAACAATAATAAATGCCAAGTGAACTTGAGGATACGAATGTCACAAATTTGCTTTACATTAACTTTTTTAACTTGACACAAAATTGTAACATGTTTAAGTATTCTCCTTATTGTCAAGAACACAATTCGTGCATCGAATAAAATCGATGTTGCAAGAAACCCGATTGTTCCCGAACCAACCTCCGAGCCTGAAAATTCAGATTCAAACACCCGAGCCTAATTTATATATAAACCTACACACCTGACAAAAAAACACACTCCACACCTTTTCTTCTCGCGAAAAATTTCGCAGTACCCGGTTGGAATTTGTGTTGTCTCAAAATATCCCTGACAAACACATTTATTCAAAATACCCATTTAAATCGCGTCTCCCCCCACTCGATTTACTTTTTTATTTTGTCATTTAGGAATTGATGTTCGATTGATAAACCAATTAGAAGTTTAGTGTTTTATTGTGTAATATTATTTAGGTTGCGGTGTTTGTGTTATGCTGTTGTGTGGTTATGGTGGTTTTGGATTTGTGTTACTCGGTGTCCAAAGCGAGATCCGGTTATGGTTGTTTCGGACTTGACCACCTGGTTTGGTGGTTTATGTGTCCGATTTGTGTTTTTAGCTTGTTAAACCAAGATATGGCTGCCAGTTACCGCAATGTTTCAGGTTTTTGTTCTGTGTTATTTGAACCGGGATTTAACCACAGTGTTGGATGGTTGTGTTTTGTGTTTGTTAAATAAAGTTCATCTAAATTTTTGTTAGACGGTGATGGATCTAACTGCGGTCCCATCTTTTAGTGGGTAACGATGGTTTTATGATGATAGTATAAGAGCAGGTTGTGTTGTGTGTATTGACGCGCTAGAAGTTTTGTATCGTGGATCTATCTTTTTCACAGTTTTGATTTTTAAAATGCTGTTTTTTTGGGTTAAAATGGGTGAAAGATCCTTTATTTTTTGGTCTTCAGCATTGGTAATAAGTTGGGTTAAATATGTCATGGATCATTAATGTATTTTTATTAATTTTAGTTTTTTTATTTGTAATGCTTCCGAAACCGCTGCTTTGCGCGGGTATCTTCTAGTTATATTAAATATAAGGGATATAGCCTTAATACCAAAAATCACGTTAACCTCAGCGAAATTAAATATCAATTTTTTATCGAAAGACAAATTCGGTGCAACGCACATGTCTCAATGCCTCGTTAATATTATTTTAAAACATCATTTAATAGAACTTACAATCAACAAAACTCATTAGAGTTAATTGCATAAATGGTCCCTGTGGTCTATCGGGTTTAACGAAAATGATCCTTAAACTTTTTTTTTCTCGGATCCTCTCCTTGTGGTTTCAACCCGTATCGGGTTTGGTTCCTTGACCAATTATTCCGTTAGTTTGACTGTTAACTCAATTATTTGAAGTGCTCATAAGAGGGTATTTGTGTCATTTAATTAATTAATTTTACAATATAAGAAAGAGAAAACAAAAACCTACTCAACCACAACTCTCTCACTCATTTCACCAAAACGTCTTCTCTATCTTTCACCATTTTCTCTCTTTTCTCACTCTTACTCTCTATCCACCACAACATCACAGCCTCACTTTAACTTCTGAAACACGATCGAGTATCTCAAGACATCTCCTTCTAACTCCACGCGCACACAAATACACCGCCAATCGGTCTTTTGGTATAAGGGGTGTTTACATCGTGATCTTTTATGATGAGGGATGCGTGCATCTTTCGTGTTTGGATCTATCATTATTTGATGAGAGATCGCTGGATCTGTGGTTTTTTTTATGGTGTGAGGGTCGTTCGAACCTAATTGTTTTCATAAGATGAGGATGTTTGGACCTGTGGGTTTTCAGTCATTTGTTGTCTTAAACCAACATTTGTGAATATGTGTTTTTGGTGGGGATGGTCTTATATTTACGTGGAAGTCAACTTAAAGAAAAGGGTTAAAGAAGAATAGATGTAGAGGTTGGGTTTAGAGATGTGTATTTGGATTAGATTATGCCTTTTTTTGCTATTTTTATATGTAACAAGGGACGGACGAAAATACCCCCCACTTATGCCAACTTAACGGGATTGACTAACAAAAGTTAGTCAGAGGGACTAAACTCGATACGGGTTAAAAGTTTGGAGACTGGATCCGTTAAAAAAGTTTCGGAAGGACTAAATCCGTTATACCCGACAAACCTTAGGGACGAATTATGAAATTAACTCAACTCATTATACAAACAAACAAAGCATTGTATGTCAACACTTGCATGTATCGCTTTAAGCAAGACAACACTTAAAGCCCAAATATAAACTA